>OZ018327.1:158791222-158963893 GCA_963969495.1 Ceratothoa steindachneri
CTTAACCTTGTACACAAATGGAGGGGTTGGGGAGACGATCGCCATTTCCGGCAAAGCGGTGAGATGATGGCTGAGTCACTTCGACAGAGTCCAAGGTCAACTTGCTTGTAGTGAAATATTATTTTAAGATGACGGGGGTTGGGGGGGGAGGGGCCAAGTCTTCGAGAAGGAAGGGGGGGAATTCTTCCGGTGTAAATTCCTTTGAAGAAACGGAGGGTGAGTTTCTCCGAGACGTCAACGGTTTGTTTGGTCGGATATGCGTAATCAAGGGTGTATTACGCTAAGATGAATCTTCACTGAAGCCTTTTGGGTTAAGACTTGGTTCTGTTTGGAAATGGCGTCGATGAGCGGAGTCGGACGGGTATTCCTACGGGGCGAAGAGTTCTTAACTAACTCTAGGGGGTGGATATTTGTTTTATCTAAGAAGGGATGCTTGGTTTTGTCCCACAACGTTTCCTTGCCTTCGGCGTATGACAACCCGAATCGAGGAGGAGTAAGATGGTCTGCACTCGTGAGCGTCTCTCATACCAATCTGACCATTCCTCGTTACGCGGGTAGATATGGAACCAGAAGTGAGGGAGCGTACACCATAGAAGAGGGGGGGGGGACTATCACACATCGTTTGAGTCATGGCGAACGTGGCCCAGATGGCGATTGTCTCAACCACTCCCAGCGTGGCTGAAAGGGGAAGGGGAGACTTCTCGTCTTGTTCAAATACTCGCCTTGATAAGGGCTACATTCCATGAAGCCGCTCCTATACTTTCTTACTCTTTTGAGCTTCAAAAATTGTTTGTAAGCTACACGAGGCCCATCACGTGGAGGCAATGCTTAAAATCGACGTTATTTCTCCCCTCACGTGCTTGTTCCCTCACATTGTGTTTACTCAGGCTCTTCATAAATAAATATGTCTTTGATTGCTCTATCTTGAGACACAGCTTAATCAAACGCAGGTGTTCAACCATTTCTTTGCTCGAATTTTGTCTCTCACGCTTCTTGCTAGATATGTATATTTATAAGACCCATTTTATTTCTAATAGACAATTGGATCTATACATTTAATAGGGCATGCTTGGACTTAGTAGGACTAATTCACGTCCATGTGTGGAGGTATCTTTCAGGCCTATTGAATCCAGCAATTTGGGGGTACCAGAAGCCTACCTATGCAGATTCCGACCCATACAAATCTAAGCCAATTAAGTTGCATAAGAAAGTGTGAATTATAAACCTCGCTAACTAGAATAGTGTGAATTATAAACCTCACGAACTAGAATATCGCAAATTATAAACATCGCGAACTAGAACATCGCGAATCATAAACCTCGTGAACTAGAATAGTGCGAATCATAAATCTCGCGAACTAGAATATCACGAATTATAAACCTCGCGAATTATAATAGTTGCCAAATCTCATGAAGATAAACCACCACCAAACCTACCAGGTTGCTAATCACCATGGAAGAGGAGCTTAACCTCGGCAGAAAGTTTCCCACGTTTCACATATCCATATGCCCCCCGTCTTCCTTATGCCCTAATGAGTTTTAGTTCGCTTACACGATTCCCTGTTTTTGTTAGTGAGTCTGTAACCACATATTGCAATTTATAAACCCATTTTTTGTAACATTTGTCCAAATTTTCTCTGAAGATGATACGTATCGTATTGAAACGTGTCACTGTAATAAAAATATTGAGGAAAATTACATTAATTTAGTATTACCTTCTTTATGATCGAAACCTTGAGTTTTCGATGAACTTGGGTGAGTTTATTCACGAGTTGAACCAAGAAGAAAAGGCTAGGGAATATAAAACAAATACATATCGAGAGGATTGGAAAGGAAATTATTAATACAAAATTAGCTGCCGCTTTCAATAAATCCCTCCATGATTAACAAATATTCACCAAATTGACACATCACAAACATTATATATATATATATATATATATATATATATATATATATATATATATATACATATATATACATATTTATACATATATATACATATATATACATATATATACATATATATACATATTTATACATATATATACATATATATACATATATATACATATATATACATATATATACATATATATACATACATATATATACATATATATACATATATATACATATATATACATATATATATATATATATATATATATACATATACATACATATATATACATACATATACATACATATATATATACATACATATACATACATACATATACATACATATATATATACATACATACATACATACATACATACATACATATATATATATATATATATATATATATATATATATATATATATATATATATATATATATATATATATATATACCCTAGCAGAGATACCCGTTGTTCACTGGGTAAATATGCGTTCGTAAATAAACTAAGACGGATTTGATCTTTTTCTTTTTTTTTATTCTTCACAAACGATATTTTCATTCTATGAACTTAAATTAATCTTGTGGAGAAAACCTACATAACTTCTCAGTACACATGTAGCGTCCGAGAAGTGCAGTCGAGCGGCAAAAAAGCTTCGCTTGAATAACTCATTTTTGAAACTCAGGATGACCGAGTGGATTCGCTGCTGGCTAACAGTAGTCCAGCGACACGGAAAGCTGTTGGTAACTCTCCTACTCTCTTATTTTTTTCTTTGCCCCTTTTCTCACTCTCCTCTATCTATACACAATATTCTTATTTTTTTTCTTTGGGAGTATATACAAACAGATGATTACTTTTGCTTCTAACTCCAAAGCAATCAATATAGAGTTGACCATAAGAAAAACAGGGTTCCTCAAATTGTAACTGTGTCACTAATAGAGTCTTACCTTAAGATTTATTAATTAACATTGCAAAGCTTACATGGATTGGAAAATGTAGTATTCTGAATTTAAATGGCAATTCTGACCCTGATGGATTTAGTGATAGTTTCTGAATGAAGACATCCTCACCTTTTCCACTACCAGTAAGAATGGTTGCCTCATTGACATGAGGCATAAAATTATTTACCACCAGACGAGTGAAATTAGAGTTTTGTTGGATCAAGATTGTGCAAAAACATTATTTAAATTTACTACCTTCAGTTCAATTTGGTGAGGAGGTATGTCAGGAGGTTCTAGAGAGCTTAGAAACTCTGTGGAATAATCGACTATATGAGTATGATCAGAAATTGTATCAACTGACTTGTAAATTTGTGGACTTTGTTAAAGAAGAAGCAGTAGAAGATTATTGATTCTGCAGACAGGATTTTACCTTGAAACCAATATACTCGTAGCTCTTTCACAAACCAAGTTATAGTTTTTCTGAAGATTGGGTAATACTATTGCGGTGAGATTATCAATAGTATTAATATCTCTGCAGACAGGATATATTTCTAGTCCACCATCAGCATCAAGAGGTACTTTGCGATTTCCCAGTGCCAGAATGTCTTTGGAAAATTGTGCTGACAGTTGATTAGCAAAAGGCTCTGCTCTCATGAAAGTGTTCTAATATTTCTACACAAAGAAGATGATTTTAGGCAAGCTTGGACTTCATCTGTCTTGGTTAATTTATTGATCACTGGAAGTGTCTGCTTGAAATCAGCTTAATTCAAAAGAATGACACCTCGCATAGGAGCCTCACAATCCCTTATGTCTCGCATTGTCATACCTAGTGTTTCTAAGGCTCACTTATGAGCCATTGAATGAGTTACCTGGTGTTACCTAGATAAAATAAATCATAAGATATAATTTGAAATTATTATATTTATTAAAAATTATTCTTAAACCAATGCTACATCATAACACTTATTGGTAGACAATATTTTTCTTCTTTCCTTGTGGTGCATGGGCAAACAGATTGCTTTTACTTACCAAATGTGAAAAATGATGGAGGGGAAAATTAACCTGTCTCTCGGAAGTCTAGCTCCTGCTCACGTTTCCTTGGCTGAACAGATGGTGCAAGTTTGAAACTGGCCCGTAGCTCCGGAGGATGAAGGGGCACTTAGAGACTGGGCACCACTTCCATTGTATTTCTCGGAAAATTATACATAAGAATACATTTTCTAGTTTTATGTGTATTGTCTATCTTTTCTTCCTATAAATGGGCAGACACACACACACACACACACACACAGACAGACAGACTTCATTTTTATTGTATATATATATATATATATATATATATATATATATATATATATATATATATATATATATATTAATATGACAGTCTGTTTTTGTTTTGTATTTACAAATATTCGTTAAATATAGGTCAGTTTGACTTCATGACATATTTTATCGATCTACTCAATGAACAGTGCTTCACGGTGCTTTGGTCTCTCTTTTCACTGGGCTGCACACAAATAATTCTACGGGATTGCAGTCATGCGAGTTGGGAGGCCAAATGTCAGGTGTTATTTGATTGAAGAAATTCTGCGACAGCCAGACATGGGTCCTCCGGCTGGTGTGGCAGGGAGCAGAATATAGCTGCCACTCATAAGACCTCCTGGCAGCTATCCACTCGTTCCAAGGTTTCACCACTTCCCTCAGAATACAGATGTAGCCCTCGGGAAAGAAGTTGGATGACATGACGTCACCTTCACTACTGACGACATCGAAGACCATGATTACGCTGGAAATTTTATCAGTATATGACTTGACACGTCCTTGCTTACAACAGCGATTTCCCTGTTCTTCTCGAAGTTGATCTTCTTTATTGGTAAAAATTCTTCTCATTTAAGAAGAACCAAAGCATGTTCGGCTCCAAAGGGTGTTTCAGCTTGTTGATCAGCTTCCTGTTGAGCTTGAGTTGCTTTTCCTGATTCGTCTTGGACAAAAATTTTCACTTCTTAATCTTGTATGAAAAGGAGTGAAACTCCTTATGCACCACGAGCATGATGAGCTTTTCATCCCCATTTTTCTGACTTGCAATGACACGCATCAACTTTATGGGATCATTGTTGATCATCTCCTGAATTTCAACGACGTAGTCGTATCCTGAATCACCTAGCTCCTTTCTGACATTTTATACCATCCTTCTAGTGACTTTGAAGAAGTCTAAAATCTCCTTGTTTGTCATTCCAGCGCGAATTCCAAAGGGGACTCCATGCTTCTTCCACAAATTGGGGTGATAAAAAATTTCCATATTAAATTATTCTGTAAAAAAAAAAAAAAAATGGTAATTGTTTTTAAAAGCAAAGGACCAACAAAGAAGATAAAAAAAATCTGCGTAAAATTAGCAGTTGAAAATTTGCGAACGAATAGCGGCCTAACCTATATCCGGTAGCGGCTATAATGATGCGCACACTTAGGTATCCATCGCAAGATTTACAATAGATTCAAATAAAATAATTGTAAGTGATGCATGATATATTACAGATGTAAACTAAGAATGGTTATAAGTTGTACATTGTACATGATAGGAAGGGTGAAACTGCAAGTTGAGTGAAAAGAGCATTTTTATTCCAAAAATATGGCGGGTAAAATGATCCGGATAGCGTAATTCTAGTACTTCTAACTTTTAAACAACTAACTAATTTAGGGTAGTAACTTACTTTCATGAATTCTTAACACGTTTAGTCATCACATTGTCAAGTTCCGAGCAGCAAACATGCCTAGGAGACCTATTACACCTGCCTATATGCAGGAGCTAATTGTTAAGCTACGTCAAGAGGATCTGTTGGGGTCAAACCAAGTAAACATTCGTTTGAAAATTTTAAACGGTTCACACATTAAACCTTATAAATGGGAAGAAAAACTTCCCGATTTGTATTATTTCTCTTTCGTAAATGGGAAGACAAACTTCCCGCTTTGCATTATTTCTCTTTCGTAAATAGGAAGATGGACTTCCCGCTTAGTATTCTCTCTTTTGTAAATGGAAAGTTAAACTCCCCAGGATCATATCTTGTAAACAAAGGAACGAAAATCCCAGTGTACTCGGTTAGTGAAGGAACCTTCCGAAACCGTTGCCTCCTGTGCCGGGTAGTGAGGTAAAGGGCAATGTGATGGACATTTTTGGAGCACAAATCGTGCGGGTCACATAGAGCGACATTGTTGAATCGCTGCTACTTGGAAGCTTCTGTCATTCTCCTTGTAAGACCTCGTAGGGAAAAGTTCACGCCATTGATGTCGCCTGCATGAAACTTTACCTCCTTTGCCGAGAATACACATTCAGTATCGTGTGCTGGATCCGAGCTCTGATTGAGTGCTTAAAAATTCGGAATGATGATGTTCAAAATTTTTAGTAATAGATAGATAGTGGTAGAGATAGTTTGGTGAAAAAACACCGTTGATATTTAGCCTTGGTGATTGAGGCATCTCTTGCATTTTTTGTTTTGCTATGTTCTTCTCACTCTTTTGTATCTTTATGCTTCAACAATTCTTGCTTTTTGATAAACTCTTTATATATATATATATATATATATATATATATATTTTTATTGTTTATTTATATTGGTCTTTTTTTAACTTTATATATATATATATATATATATATATATATATATATATATATATATAGTATATATATATTTGATCTAACTTTAAACTTACATACAAATTTTAACATATTTTGTCTAACTTTTATACTTTTATACAAATTCATACAGCGCAAATATAAATAGAAAGAAAACAGTCAGTTAAAAAAGGTAGTTCCCGCTCCCGTTTCAATCCGCCGAGACTTGTTTCTCTCTCTCCCTTGACTCTTACTAGCATCGAATAATATATAGACTATTAGTCTCTAGCCGATTGCAATCATAAGATTCCGTTATTAGAATAAAGATTTTATTTGTTAGTCCATCTTTGCCTTGAAACTTCGACAAGCCCAGCCAAGAAGAACACTATTAAAAACAATTATATTTGTAGTCAGATAAACAATTCGCCGTAAAACCATCCTTTACCTCGAAACTGGAACTAGTCGCTCCCTAATAAGGTGGTGATTTGCGGTGATCTCATAATCAGGTGACGTACCCCTTCCATAAACAGGTTACCAAAACCTCCCTATAAACTGGTGACCCGTCATTCAACCCTCTATAGACCTACTTATAATTCGCGCATGTCACGCCAATTAAGTTTTAATTGTAGCTGATGCACCCTGTATAGACAATTAAACATGACACCAGAACGAAAGGTAGGCCTAGAAATTGCGGTAGAGATGCCAATGAACACCAGAAATAATAGCTTGACTGCGGCGCATAACAGAGAAAGCGACGCGTACTCAGAGGGTCTCGAATTACCGACAATATTTTTATCGATAAATTCTCGAGACAATTTTTGATTACCGGTAAATTCCTGATAAACTTCGAGTTAAATTAACTGTATTAGAAATTTTAAAAAATCACATATATATATATAGAACTTTTTAATGAGATCCTTTGCAATTATGAGTTTTTATAACCAATAAAAGTGTTTTATCTCTATTTAGAACGTATAGCATAGGACATTAATATTCTCCTCATTAAAAAAATATATATTTCGAAAACATAAGACATTATTTACTTTTATTTTTCATTCTTATTAAAAAAATATATAGCAAGCATAACTTTTCGAAAATAAAAGACGTTAATTTTATCCTTATCTTAAAAAGCAAAATTTGAAAAACTTACGACAAAAATTTAAATGACATCTTTTGAAATTATGAATATGGCAGCGATGCTTAGTTTTGCTTATTATGCATATTTAAGAAGTACCATTTCAAGAACCATAAGCCATTAATAGTGGCAGGAGAGAGACTGGATCGAATCTTTGTTATGAAAAATCATGCTGAAGAAAATGATCGAGCGTTCGACTTCGCACCTTTTAGGCTTTTGATAGTCTCCAATGCATCGTATAATCGATCTAAACATTCGTCTTTTAAACTAAAACATTTTCTATCAGAATTCACAATTAATTTCGATCGTAAATACGAAAGAAAATTGTTTTAGCGTAAACTTAAATAATCATAAAGTTACATTCAATTACCGATAAAAATGTATCGGTAAATACGCGGTAATTAAATTTAATTTATCGATAAATTACCGGTATTTTTTTATCGGTTGTGACCCCTAGTCATACTGAAGGAAACCTAGTAAACTCATTTTTGCAAATAACGACGTAAAACTTTAAGAAGATATTCTCTACACATATTTTAGAGCAAAAAAATTTTGGGGGAAAATTTCGCAATTTTAGGGGGAACCATCCCCTTAAACTAGATTAAAAGTACGTGGGCCTTTTTCCTTCTATACATCTCCATTTTTCCCAGACCCTCCTAGATGCTGACGAGCTTTGCCCATTCATACCTAGTCGGGGCTGAGGGTGAGAGCTGAAAAGAATTACCCACCTCCTTCTTGCTCCGCGAGGAAGGGTGGTCTCTCTTCTCGGTTGCTAGCCACCGCAAAGAGTAGCATGTGTAGCAAGAAAACCCTGCAGCAGCTGACATCTGGATTGCCTACCCTTCTGACACCAATGCATGAATGACGATCTGAAGCTATATCCTTCCCACATTTCCCCTCCCTCTTAATTCACCCCTCATTGGTTTTAGCTCACGAATCCCCGACCGTTTTTATAAGTTGCCTGTTATTGAAGTTGGACGAATGTGGTAGGCTAAAAATAGTCAAGCTTAGAGTAACCTGACGTACCACTATTTACCACAGCCTAAATTACCATAAAAAACACTGGACTTAAAGAAGAAGGCGACCCCAGAAAGGCCGGTAAGGGGAAGGAGTTACAGAACCTCTGCTCACTCTTCATAAAGCGACTCAATCAGGTACAATTATATATACACTACTCTTGCAACCACGGTGCAAATGAACCAAGGGGTTGTAAGCACCTTAATAATATTTTTAAACAATGCTACTACCACTGTGACGTGACATACATGAACGACAAGTATCTAGTATTGGTAGAGAACAATTCTAGCTCTACTCGATGTGGCATCGATTCCACAAGTGGACCGAAGACCCCAGGAGAAATGGTGACTCATGTCGTCTCGATAGCTGTCCACAATTCTTTAATATATGTATGTACCAGATCTTGGGTGGTGTGGGTAGGTTTGGCCACCTTTCCCATAAATGCTTGATTGAGTTCAAATCGGTTGAACGGTGTGACCACCCTTCTCATAAATGCTTGAGTGGGTTCAAATCGGTTGAAAGGTTTGGCCACCTTTCCCAAAAATGCTTGATTGGACTCAAATCGGTTGAACGGTGTGGCCACACCATTCGTCAGAATTCTGCGGAATTATCTTAGAACCAATCCTGGATAACTTTGGGCCTGATGACATGGAGCATTGCCTTGAGAGAATATTCCATTTTGATTGGGTTACATGAAGTCCGTGAATGGATAAAAATGGTCACTAGGTAGAGCAACGTAGTGGGTCCTGGTTAATAAGTTTTTTTTATGGTGAGCAGCAGAACCAACTCATGCCACATGAACACAATCTACGCAGGATAGAACCACCACCAGCCCACGGGGTGCTTCGTTGACAAATGGCTCCATGAACTCTTAAAATTTGTGCTACTCTAGAACCCTATCATCAGCTCGAAACTCCTGGCACCGAGACTCATCGGACCAGAATACATGTTGCAAGTGCTGCAGGGCCCCAATTAGCGAAATTACGAGCTTAGGTGCGGTATTGTGTCCCGTTTTCAGTCGCACTCTGGTAGATTTTCTACATACTTCCATATCCCATGGAAATTCATGAACGCTGCATTGGATTATTACCATGGAAAAATCAAGCCAGATGCCGTTGGCCACGATTATTAAGCAATCCCATGGTCAGCTACTGCTCTGTCCAGGGTGGAGGGTAATGCCTTCCATGGGGTATTCTCGGATCGCGCATTTATACCAGAACACATTAAGAGTTCAACGTGATTAAACATTTGAGGAAGGGACTATTATGGAACGAGGAAACAACGAAAAAATAGATCTATTTGGCCATAATTGTTGAAAACATGTTAGCGGAAAGCTCGTAAAGCGCTTTTCCCGCTAAACAACCTTACAAACGTGAAGCACAGTGGAGGGAAGCATAATGTGATGGGGTTACTTTGTTGGGAACGCGTCTGAGTAAGAAAGATGGGGAAGTGAAAGTGCGTCTGTGGTGTATTTGGCCTGTGGATTTACCTTGACTAAGCGAGGTGCTACACCTTGTATAACACCATCGCTATGAAAGGCAAATCTGACCTGGATAAAATCGTGGATTGCTGAAGAGGAGTTGAAGATTTGAGTAGTCTGAGCTGCGTTGATGTGAGCTGAACTCTCATTGGTAAAAAGTGATGCAGTTGAAGGTACATTATTTTACTTACTATTTTAATTTTTAAAAAGTTACCGTTTCAGGGACTGATAGAAAAGTAAGAAAGATAAAGCCGAGTGAACAAAAAAGAGATGAAGATGGAGAGTAAGCATGAAATATAAATAAAATGGGAGAGTAAACACAAAACAGATATGAAAGTGGAGGATAAACACAAAATACGAAGGGAGGAAACCGAACACAAAATACTAATGCACGGGGAAAGGAAACACAAATAGGAGAGATGAAGGGGAATAAACACAAAATGAGAAAGAAGATAGAGATTAAACAGAATGTACGAATGAGAAAGAAGATGAAACAAAAAATACGAGAGATTAGTGAGGGGAAACACAAACTATGAAGTAAGTGGGAGAGTGAACACAAAATACGAATGGAGATTGAGAGGAAACACAAACTACGTATGAAGAGAGAGAGGTTGAACACAAAATACGAAAAGAGAAGGAGACGGAACACACAATATGAATGAAGACACAGAATTAACACAAAATACGAAATAAGAGGAATAATGAACACAAACTACGAATGAGAGGCGAGGCATAAAATACAGGGGAAGCAGAGTGAACAACACATAAGAATGTAGAGGAAGATTTAGCACAAAATAAGAATCCAGAAAGAGACAGAGCACAAAATACGAATCAAAATGCTGAATGAACATATAACACAAAGGAATGGTGCGAGTGAACACAAAATACAAAGTAAGAGGAAGAATGAACACGTAATATGAATGAAGAAGGAGAATGAACACAAAATCCGACTTGCACTTCGTAATGTCTCCTCACCGAGACACAAATTCAACCCAAACATCCTCCTTATTCTCTTGCTGGAGAAAGAATGCAGTACACCTGCACAAAGACTGACATAGACAAAGGTACTTGCAAATTAGCCTGCTCTGCCTTCCCGCTTTCTTTACCAATCTATTTTAATTACTCTCTGTTGGAGATTCCCACCTTAATATGGTTGTTTTTAGTAGAAATAAATATAATCAACACTATATGATAACCCCAACATATTTGCCATTCCAGAAATAAGTTAGCTCATGAGGCAATGAGATCGAAAGGACGAACCTCTCCTGCACGTGTGCAAGAGTGTACGCACCTAATCCACCAGAAGTGCAGACAGGAGTACTGGCAATTGCTAAAGTCCATTAATGTATCAAATGACACAAGAAAATCAGAGTACAGCACTTGTTCTCCTTCTGCTCGAGATCAAATAATGGTTGATAACATGATATTATCCTTTGTGAGACGTCAATCCTAATTGTTTTTTCCTCTTTTTTTTTAGGTTTAAGAAGACAGCAGACACTGGTAAGTGATATTCATGTACCTATGTGATATTTACTTTTCGACTAAAGCTATATAAAACATGTTCATATTTAAATAATATTAAGGAATATGCTAGGAAGAGGATTCTATGAAATGGAACGTTGCCATTTCCTCAAAATTTCATTTTTCAAGAATTCAAGATCGATTACATTGCCCAGAGTTATATTATAAATGCTGCTATTTCCACATAAGTTTGTAAAACACGAAAAAAGTGCCTTAAGATATATTTTTAGCTCCAAACTCCACAATTAGTAATATCATCATTATGTTTAAAAATAGAATTAGTATGATCGAAAAAGTTTGAACATTGAAAACATTTTCTCAAGGTAAAACTACCCCAGTTTGATATCATTTGAGTCTCATTTCCTATCGCTAATTAAAATATCTAAGTTTTACTAATCCTCCTTATCCTACAACATTGTTAGAATAACTTAATTAAAGCACGAAGAGTAGCAAATATGGATTTACTGACAAAGATGTTCTGTTTTCAGGAAATCCGTGCTTCTTCTTCAGCAAGAGAAATAAGTGTTCCTCGAATTCATTGGAACGTCGAGAGAGAAAGCACAATGTTCATAGGATGCCCAGCCACTTAAAAACAGATACTTCAGAAGTTACAGCAAATTCTCGAATGGAGTGGCCTATCAGACTATGGAGAAAAGGCTCCTCTCAGAGACCTCTCCAAAGAAACTCATCCACAGGATCCGAAAACTCTTACTCAGAAGAGCCTTACGTAAATGTAGATGGGGTTTATGCAGAGTTAAACCTTCCCCCAGTGACCAAGAGACCTCTCGAGCTATCTGCATCAAACACCTACTCGGAAATTCCAGATCCAGTCCGTCCGTCGGAGCTGAACATCTGTTCGCGCCTCTGCGCTTGGGAAGGGACATACGAGAACGCGGGCTATGTGCTCTCGGAAACACCTTCCGAACCAAACGACAGTTCTGCTGGGTCTACTTCTACGCCATCATCTGCGTACTATTCGGATGTCTCCACTTGTGAGATACAGTCCAACAAGAATAAAACCAAGAAGCGTAAGGGTGATGAACATCTTCACCATATCCCTCCTCCTCTCACGTGTCCAACTGCTATTACAGAAATGTCAGCGCTGCCAGCCATCAGTAACCAAATACCTCTTAGACCCGTTCACTTGAACCTTTTCCCTACCTCTACCGTGGTATCTCATTGCTGTTATCAACGCCGAGACTCAATGCCTCTGAAAAGCAACCAGATTATCCCAGAGATTGGTAATGTCACACAGGAATCGGTCGAGGAGAGCTGCTGCCAACACAGACACCCAAGATGTACTAAGAACTTTGCACACTCAACTCAACTTATTCTAAAAGAGAATTATAGCGGAGCAGACCCGTTCCATTTAAGGTCTTCACCATCCGTCCAAGGGAGTTCCCAATACGACGGGGAATTGCCCACGTGGCATCCTGTGGAGGACAGTATTCAAAGGCCGCTACCATCTCTTCCTAGCAGGCAACTAAATGGACCTCAAAGGCGTTTCGAGCCGTCGACACAAGACCGAGATGCGTCCACTAATCTACCTTCAGAATACATTTAACCATTCTGAATTTACTAGCCTTTCACAGTGAAGGTGACTTGATCCGAACGTCCCTCCCTGGTAATAGCGACACCTATAATTAAATCCAAATTTTGCCTATTCATACCAGCAAGTCTACTACTTTCCGAAAAGTTCTGCATTTGAGAATGTAATACTAATGCACTATACTGTAATATAGGGTACAGAATTGTAGTGGAGTACACAGAATTACAGTAAAGATCGACCTAACCAACAAATTTACGTTCACATAGGTGAGTAGGTCACATCAAAAGAAGATTAGGAGAAAGAGGACAACTTTGCAATTCTTAAGACCAGACAATAATGATCATAACAGATTCCCTCTTGTTCAAATGCGGGAGGGATAAAACGCTAATCCTACATAGATCTCGAGATGAAGAACAGCGAACGATCAGGAAAAAGGCATATACAAATTTGTCCTCTTCATAGTTGCCTGAGGGCAGGAGAAATGTAGATATAGAGCACTCACCTAGTAAAAAAATAGAGTTCGATTTACTTTCAAAATCATACTTTTTCAACTTCTTAAATGAAATAAATGAAAACTTCTAAACTGCGGAATCTTTTGGTTCACTCCATTTTCAGGTAAAAGAAATCCGTATGAAGCACTAAATAAAAAAGCCTACAAAACCTAATCTTTTTAAAGGGGTGGACCCCTCAGTTCCCTGTAATAGTGGTATTTGGGCGAAAAACTGCACAGCTTACTCACTCACTCCCCCCATTTGGCAATTAAAATTAGAATAAATCACATTTGATGATATCCTGCATTTTCCATCTGTCAACTCTTTTCTTCTTCTGCGTCTTCCATCCTCATCCATACACACAACAATACATACTCCCAAAATGTGGTTTCTTGTTATTTTCTCTTAGTATTTCTAATTTATTGCCTCAAGTGTATAAGCTTTGCATTATAAAACATTGTATTTTATATATATATATATATATATATATATATATATATATATATATAGATATATATATATATATATATATATATATATATATATATATATATATATATATATATATATATCAGTCGATGATCGTCGTGGTCATAATATCGATGAGCAATTGATGACACAGGTTCGAATGCAAGTCCTTTATTCATTTTCAAATCACGGTTTAAAATTGTTTTCCCTATTTCATACGTTTCTATATCTACCATTTTCTTTCTTGGGCTTTTAATGGTTCAAGAAATATTTTCCTTAGCGTTTTTCCAGGTTGTTATACCAGTTTTCATATTTTGGGTCCTTTAAAAAAAAAAAATATATATATACATATACATATACATATATATATATATATATATATATATATATATATATATATATATATATATATATATATATATATATATATATATATATACAGTGTTTCCATAAAGTCTGGGTACATAGGAATTTTAATATTTTAATAGGTATGTATTTATCCACATTGTACCCAGATTTTGTGGACACCCTGTATATATATATATATATATATATATATATATATATATATATATATATATATATAAGTAAAAGAACTCAATGGCGAGTTATGGTATATGATAGTGAAACCACTGTATAAGAGCCAAAAGTTTAATTTAAGAGATTTGTTTCAGTATATCGTTTGAGCAATTTTGTGGGAGTTTTGTGGAAGATCTCGGTTTTATTTTTCAATGGGTCGGAAGATAATTTCTCGTAATTATTCATATCAATGAGTAAATCCTGTAATTTTTCAGTATAAGAATTTTTGTCTAACCCCATGATTTGGTTAGTTTTGTCCGATTTTGTTAGGATGATATTTTTGTTAGAATTAAGTAATTGGAGGGCAGTCATGAGGTGCCTGGGGATCTCTAAGTATTTCATAGGGTCATTATGGGATAAAGCACCATCTACAAAACCACTTAAGAACTCAATGTTTAACTGATGACTTTGACAAAATTTATTTCTATAAAGGATATGATTAAGGGAAAATGAATCACCATTTTTGAACGCGAAGGATACTTCATAGCCGAAGATAATTTGTTGATCACACGAGATCATAAGAAGAAAGATTGAGAACATTCTTCGCAGGATTTGAAGCCTTTTACCATAGGCTATTTTGGAATAACCACTCCATTTTGGTATGAAAGTAGTGTTCACACTATAGACAAACATTCCGAAGTATCATTACTTACTTCTGTGATTTCCCATTATAATTTTGTATGGTATAGGTATGTAGATGATATCATATCGATTTGGCATATAAAAAGTTTAAACTTATCGAACAATTTCCTTGAAAATCTTAACGGCCTCCATCCCATTATCAATCTTAAAGTAGAGTGGGAAAAAGATAATTGTATATCCTTTCTTGATGTAAAAATTGCTAGAGTCAATGATAAAATTAGCTTCACTGTGTACCAAAAACCAACCAATTCTAATTACTCGTATATCCATTTCTTTTCTCATCATGATATTAAGATTAAGCGAGCCGTTGCATCAGCTATGTTTTTGAGAGCACTTAGGATATGTGACCCTTGCTTTCTAGAAGACGAGATTACATATATAACTTGCAGTTTCATTGAATTAAATTATCCCCTCCACGTGATCAATGAAAGTTTATCTAAAGCAAAATCTACTCATTAGCATCCCAAGGATAAAAACAAATTTAGTAATACGAAGTGTCTATCCCTCCCTTTTTCTCCCTTCCTTAAAGGGGTGAATAAAGTTATTTCTCTAGGCCTAACCACATTTAAATACCATTTTTATATCATTAAATATTTCCCTTCGACCAAGCCCGTAGATCAGCCAAATGAAGCAGGTGTATATTTAATCCCGTGTGGATCTACAAACTGTCCCTCATTTTACATAGGAGAAACCGGAAGAAGCTTAACAAAACGAATTTATGAATATAAAGGTGATGTCAGACGAGGCAGTACCACATTCAGTATTTTTAATCATATTAGCAATTTCAACCACCAAATTGACTATTCAAAGGCACAAATCATATATAATTGTAAAGGTTTCCGTAAAAGAAAAATAGTGGAATCTATATTAATAGGAAAAATTCTTAAATTTTAATTTGTCAGATGGGCAATTGAAATGAAGCCCCCATTCCCGTAACCTCATCGTAAACAGCTTAGTCAACGATATGTGAATCACACCCCTTGATTAACGACCCTTCTCCCCCGTTTTGTGTTTCTGTGTGTGTTCCTTTTCTTTTTACTGATCTGTAAGCTGTTTATAGACTTTTGTAACAATCGCATTCTCAGTATACGACTGAAGAGGGTATGATAAACTACGTATCGAAACTAGTCTCGTAAATTAAACTTTTGGCTCCTATACAGTAGTTTCACCATCATATTTATTTATATATATATATATATATATATATATATATATATATATATATATATATATATATATATATATATATATGCATTGAATTAAAACCACATACACTTTCGTTTCTCACACGAAAATTGTCAATACTAAAAGGGAAAACAACAATAAACATATGTACAAACGCTAAATAAATTAGAAACGAGATGCAATTAAATATTAGAGAGTAAAAATAATATAAAATAAATAGCCTCAGAAATATTTGAAAAGAAAAAAATCTTTATTTGGATCAATCATACATATGTAACTGACTGAAAGAAAAGATGGGGCCAAATACAGTAAAAATAAGTAAAAAAAAATAATAAAAATGGAGACGAATGGATAAATAGAGTCGCTAATAGAAAGAAGCAGAATTTTAATATAGATATATGTTGATATTTTAACAGAAATAATAAAATGAATCAGAAAAAAAAACAGAATAGAAAAGTCTAAAGAAAGTAAATGGCTAGAAGTAATAGAATGAAGGCTGACTGCAAAGCGTTATGACTTGGTAAATGGTCATTATTTAGGGAAGGGCTTGTTTGCCCAACAGAGGAATGCTTGTTTATCTGACTAATTGTACATGGCAGCTTAGACAGTAAATTGTATAAGGCAGTGAAACGAAGCAGCATCGGATGAAATACTTAAACTTAAATAAACTTTAAATTCCATCTTAAGGTATAGAAAAACCTACTAACAAGAGCGAGGAATATTTTTAAAATCTAAAATGTTTTTTTTAACTGTGTAAATATTTATTATTTTCCTTTCAATTTATTACTCATGTCTCGAGGGTAAAACGAAATCTCTGTATCTTTTTATAAATGACACCTGTAAATGCATATACCTGGATATTATTCTTATATATATATATATATATATATATATATATATATATAAGTAGAAATTTCATATAGGCAACCATTTGTTAGAGAAATTAAACAGTTAATCATAGTTTACACCAATCAATATTTTTATTATGTGCTTTTTTTCTTTATCTATGAATTGGTACCTAATCGCTTGTAGTCCGCGTCGTACCATAAAGAGAGAGTAACTACAAGGAACTGATGAGTTATTATTTCGATTTCAGGAAATTGCACAAATTAAATATTTTGTTTTATTTATATAATAATGAATATTTTTCGGATCGCGGATATATTAGGTTGCAACGCAACTAAAGTTTGAAATAATATCATTCCTTCTTTTCCTTATATGCTTTTTTTCAAAATTGTATGTTAATTTTTGGTGAAAATGCATAGATAAATGTAATTTAAAATATTTATAACTGCGTCTCAGATCATCACGTAACAAATTAGCTAAAGCAACTTTAAGTCTCTCTTAAAATGACCAGGTTTGTTTTGTTTTGACAATAGATGGCAAGGTTGTAAAATTAGTCATAGTTATGTCATCTCCTGATTTTATCAAAAATTATTAGAAGAGTTTCGGAAAAGGTATTTTATCGCCCACTGATCAGCACAATTTTTTTTAACTCTCATATTACAAAGTATGTTTTTTTCAATATCTATCGTATTATTGAGAACTGGAAGATATATGTATGTTTAATACAAAGACTGTAATTATTCCCACCCAACTGTAAATCATATTTAAAATCATCCAGATCGTTTTCAGGAGTGCATTTGCATAACAGTGAAGATTGTGGAGAAACGCAAATATTGAAGTTTCGGTGACAGCAACTAGAACAAACATTGCCGTGATTAACTCCCTCTTTATCTATTTTCCATATGGTGTTTGAGTCTTCATTTTTTCCTCAGAACTATGGCAAAGTATAACTTTAAGTCCTCCCTTCTTTGATTAAAAATTTACTATTTTATATTAACTTAGGCTCTTGTAGAATTTGTTCAGGCTCGGTTATTTTTGGGAGGTATATTGGAAAACACAGCATTTGGGTCATTTTTAAGTGCTTAATACAATTCTGATCTTCTTTTGTTGTGCAAAAGATTCGCTTGTAGCTAAAATATGAATTAGTTTACTCAAATTTGAAGCATTTATCCAACAAATTACTTTTACTCAAATTTGAAGCATTTATCCAACAAATTACTTTTACTCAAATTTGAAGCATTTATCTAACAAATTACTTTTACTCAAATTTGAAGCATTTATTCAACAAATTACTTCTACTCAAATTTGAAGCATTTATCCAACAAATTACTTCCTACTCGAATTTGAAGCATTTATCTAACAAATTACTTCTATTCGAATTTGAAGCATTTATCCAACAAATTACTTCTACCAAAATTTGAAGCATTTATCCAACAAATTACTTTTACTCAATTTTGAAGCATTTATCCAATACATTGCTTCTACTCAAATTTGCACCATTTATCCAACAAATTACTTCTTCTCAAATTTGGAGCATTTATCCAACAAATTATTTTTACTTAAATTTGAAGCATTTACACAATATATTAATTTTTATTAAAATTTAAAGCATATACTCAACAAATTTGTTTATTCAGATATGAAGCATTTATCCACAAATGGATATCATATTCGAATATCCCACCTCAAAACGAGGCGAATGCAATGTGTTTTCCATCGTAGTAACGGTTGCAACCTAATAATTACCATATTTACATGTATATGAATTATTCTCTGTTTTCAGAGAAAATTGTTTTACTCGAAATCATTTGAATTTTTACTTTTCCTCAACGTATCTAAGATCAACAGATGCATGAATCTAGTCATTTGGTTTGTTTATTTCTTTAATAAATATAATAAAAAAAATGATTTTATTTACCTTAGGAGAAAATCGTCATCGCTGAGCCTTCTCTCATGTCTAAAGAGACGCCAAGGAACAGCGGGAGGCATCCTCTATTGGGATCGGTCAAAAGCAGAAACCAAAAATGGGCGTGTCCCTGGCTCAGTACCTCGCTCGAATGATAGCAAGTAGGGTTGGTTAGCTCGAATACTGGTCACAGTTCCATCACGCATTACAAGGCCCATAGTGGGATGAGCGCCTAAGGATTGGGGTCGAGAACAGAACATCACGGTATGTTTGAGTTCCCCCCCCCCCTTTATATGCCTTTATATCCCGAATATGCTTTTTTTAAAGGTCGGTGTGCCGTAGAATTGAACATGAGCAGCTCTAAGCCAGGTCAGGTGACTTTACCCACCCGATCCTAAATCAATGAACGCATCATGAGATTATTATAGAGGGAAGAGGGTTTTCCCATCACAGCCCATTTTTCGCATACCTCTGCCTCATTTATTTGCCTTATTTCACGTATGGTTCTGCCTCCTTTATTTGCCTTCTAAAACGCGTAACCGACAACTGCGGCCTATATCTACTCCCCCGAGCGACCGGGGAAAGAGGAGATGAGATATGCCCCTGGAGAACACCAACGCTTCCCCGGATAATGTAAAACTAATATTAAAACAATTTATTTCCTATTTTAAAATCACTCTACTTTCTCCGCATCCACTTCTATAGGTCCATTAGGGGCCAAATCTTTTATTTAAGCCCTGCCAACCTCCGCATGATGCTCTATTACATTTAATAAAGAGTAGCTGTCACTTCCACGCTTCCATTTTCGTCCTTGCCTTGGTCGAATATTGGAACATATTTTGGTTGGTTTAAAATGAGGGCGACAGCCCGCCTCTTCCCCTTATTTGCCGAGTCGCTACAGAATTTTGCCATTGAGAGAGAGTTTCGAGTTTCACTTGAGGACAATTAGTGTCAGTAAAAATGTCCTCAAGGAAATCTGGAGGATTTTCTCTTTAAGGGAAGGGGAGGTCGAACTAGAGGGAGCTGGAGTCTTGTTTCCAATTTACACCATGCCATATCGGCCTAAGCCACAATTTGGATTTATTCTTGCTACTATCTAATTTCTAACCCCATAAGGGGGTGGGGGGGTTAGAAGTAGCGATACTACTGTTACACCAGCATCTCCGAGGAACGGCACGCCCTTCTGACACCAGTATGAAAAGAGAAACTGGTACTCTTTCTAGGGCCGTCTTATGCATCTCTTTTAAATCTACCACTATCACTTCCACGCAGGGATAATAGACCCAAGTAAGGGTGAAAGAGGGCGTTAAACCTTTTTCAATAAAAAAAATCTAATTTCTAAAGAGAAACACTGAAAGGTGCCATGCAAGTATCACTTCAATTCGCCCTTCTATAAGGCTTTTGCAATTACCGAGAATGAATAGGCCACTATTTCATGGAAACTGATAAAAAAAATCCCCTAAAAATGGGCGTCTTGAAAAAGTTAGAAGTTAAAAATATATAGTTGGAGTAGAGTGGATAGTAGGTGGTAAGGTAAGGTGGTGAAAGGGAATGAGTATGAGATATTGTTGTGTGCTGGGTGACCAGCCATCTTTCGTTCGTTCTTTATTTTTGTTTTATTTATTCTTTATTTGGTTTTTGTACCACTGCTCACATGCCTCTATTGTTGTTTTATTTTGTTTTGTCTGTTTATTTGAGTTTAGTTTGCTTTTTTTTCTCCAAAAAAAATGGGTAAAATTGCAAACAAAAATACGATCAAATGTCCCCTAAAATTGTCCCCTACTGCAAGTGATAAAAAAATTCAAACGAACTGCAAGCGAACAACGAAAAAACAAACAAACTAGAATACCTTACTATTACAAGCAAAGAATGATGGACCAAAACCTATAATCAATCTTTATTAAAGCAAACAGTGATCAAAAATCATAATAATAGGACACCTTTGCAAGTAAAAATAAAAAACTTAACAAAAAAAAGAACGATAAAATAAGTGTGAGGGAGATGGGAGAAAAAACGTCACTTTTAAGCATTGCCTCCACGTGATGGGCCTCGTGTAGCCTTCAAGCAATTTTCGAAGCTCAAAAGCTTGAAAAAGTATAGGAGCGGGCTCATTGAATGCAGCCCTTATCAATCTGAGTATTTAAACAAGACAAGAAGTCTCTCCTCCCTCCCCCCTTTCCAGCCACGCTGGGATCGGCTGAGACAAACGCACCCGGGCTGCGTTCGCCATTACTCAAACGACGGGCGATAGTCTCCCCTTTCTATGGGGTAAGCTCCCTCACTTCAAGCGACAAATATGTACACATGTGAGGAGGAATCAAACAGATTTGTGCGAGAGAAGCTCACGAGAGCAGACGATCTTACTTCTCGTCAATTCGGGTTGTCATACGCAGAAGGCAAGGAAACGTTGTGGGATAAAACCGAGTATCCCTCCTTGGATAAAACAAATATCCACCCTAGAACTAGTTAAGAAGTCTTCTCCCCGTAAGAATTCCCGTTCGATCCGCTCAACGACGCCATCTCCAGACAAGAACCAAGTCTTATTACAAAAGGCTTCAATGAAGATTAATCTTAGCGTAATACCCCCTTGATTACGCATAGTCGACTAAACAAACCGTTTGACGTCTCGGAGAAACTCACCCTCCGTTTCTTCAAAGGAACTTACACCGGAATAATTGCCAGC
This sequence comes from Ceratothoa steindachneri, assembly GCA_963969495.1. Lineage (NCBI taxonomy): Eukaryota > Metazoa > Arthropoda > Malacostraca > Isopoda > Cymothoidae > Ceratothoa > Ceratothoa steindachneri. The sequence continues at coordinate 158,813,182 of OZ018327.1, forward strand.
CTCCCTTCTCGAAAGCTCTGCTCCCCCCCCCCAACCCCCGTTATCTCAAAAGAATACTTCAACTACAAGCAAGTTGACCCTGGACCCCGTCGAAGTGACCCAACTATCATCTCACGGCTTCGTCGGAAACGACCATCGTGTCCCTCAACCCCTCCATTTTTGTACAAGGTATTGTAACGAATAATTTAGCTTTCCCAAATGTATAATTGCCGTCTACCGTTCCCCCATTATCATTTGTGTGCTTACTAGGTCCCCGTGTAAAGCTCAAATTTTAATTCTATCCAACCTACCCAATTTTATTGCATTTTAAATACCTAGTCTTCGTACTAGACCGTTGACCACTGTAACTATTTGTCTTATATTTCTGTTTATTGTTGTACCATTCAACTTTAATTATTAATATATATTAAAGTATATTTTTGCCGACACCTTTACTTTCTAACCCCTGAGTTCATCATAGTGGTGTAACAACCTGCAACTAAGTGAGATTTGGAACTCTCAGCCAATACCAAGATTTAAAGTAGCATTTATTGGACTAGCCCTTCCTTACGAAGATATGACCTCGAAACCGGACCTCGACCTACTCAAGTTATTAAAAAGAAACCCCGCGCACTCTAAAATCAAATATAATAGATGTATGTATGGTATATAGAGCTATACCACGACAATAAGCCTAGAATACTCTACTATTGTGGCTAAACAGTGAGTCACCCCCCCCCCCCTAGAATTGGCCACTACTGCAAGCAAACAATGATCTCAAAACCCTAGAATAGGCCAATTGCAGGCACACAGCGATAAAAATACCCTAGAGTAGGCTACTATTGCAACAGAGAAAAGATCGAAAGTCTCCTATAGTAGGCCACTAACGCAAGCAAACAGTGAGAGAATCCCCTAACATATTCTACCATTGCGGGCAAATATTGATAAAAAATATTTACAATAGGCCACTGTTGCAGGCAAACAATTCTCAAAAGTCCATATAGTAACTCACCTTTGTAAGCAAACAGTGATAAAAAATTCCCTATAATAGACCACATAAATCGCTAGAATAGGCTACTATAATGTAAACAATCAATTATCAAAAATTCCTTTAATAGGCATCTATGTAAATATGATCCATTTAAATAGGAATCATTAGTAAAAAATTGAAAATTATTTATAATAAAATAAAGCAAGTTAACAACAAGGGTAAATTAAATAGAATAAAAGGTAACTAATTTCATGACAGACGCTTCTAGCGTTGTATTACGACTTTTTAAGTTATACTTTTATCTGTACACTTAAATATGTCTTCATTGGATGAATATAAAATATACATAGGTATATGTGTGTATAAATATGTCAGACATGTCCTGCTTACCCATGTTGAATAACATGCCCCTTCTTTTGAAGGCAGGTTCCTTTATGATGATGTAACTAACCAATTCTTAAGGTCTCTCCAGATCTCTAAGAGACCCCCTCTAAGTTATGTTTATTTTATTCACCATCATCCATCATTGTAATGTATTTCATGCGAAAAGGAGAAAAAAGGAGGAAAAAGTGGATTCCATGATTTCTTTGCTCGATCTTACCAGTTGGTATCCACAGCCCTTTAGGCCGCAGAAAAAAAATTAAAACTAAAGTACACAAAGAAACACGTTATTAATTAACCCAATTCACGTTTTTTTTTACAGAGTAAATCACCTTCCTTTCCTGTCTTATTTTATCATAATTATCCGTAATTATTCCCTTTTTCCCAATCGAATTGCTATCTTATTTTTTATTATTATTTCCATGACACACAATTGCTGTTAATTCATTTTCCTCAGTTGATAGCAAACCATGTTTTGCGAAAGTTACGTTACACGCAGTTTTTTTTATCTTACGAGAGGTTTACGTGTATGGTAGTAAAGTTCCGTTAAACAAACCTAAAATTCTACTTTATCAGCACATACCATTAAAACGTCATTTCCATTGTGTGAAGGTGTATTGAAATGGAAGTGAAAAGAATCGAGATCTCTGCTCTCTTGGGTAAGGGCAACATTAAGTCCAACATTGCCAAGCGGCTCAACCTCAGTCGGATGACCGTCCACTGAGTTGCGGAAGCTCAAGAATGGGGAAGACCTCAAAGATTTAGCTCATTCAAACAGACCTCAAGTTTTCTACCGTTTGGCTGCGAGAAGGTTTTGAAATTGCTCGTTTAAAATGACTGCACTCGCGAAAAAGAACATTTCGGCGGCCACAGTGTTCATCGCCGTCAAGAAAGAGGGTGGCAATAGGTCGAGATGCGTGTAAAGGCCTCTGCTCACCGATCGTATGCAACAATGTCGGGGACCCTGTCGTCGCCTTCTCAACGACTTGAAGAGACGTTGCAATCGAATTCTCTTTTCTTCTGATGAAAAAACGGTCGCGGTCGATCCGGTCATCACCAAGCAGAACGACCGCGTGGTAAGCTAAGGCCAGGATGTCTCCGAGATCCGCTACGTGTCCATAAAAAGCACCCGGCCTCCCTGATGATACTCGCCATCGTGGCATCGAATGGCGAGAAGATGCCGTATGTAGTTCGCGGCCAGTTACAGGCTCACTGCGGCCCATTACAGGAACATCTTGGCCATGAGAGCCCTGCCCTGAATGAGAAAGATCACGAAGAAGGCGGACTACATCTTTCAGCAGGACGGTGTCCCGGACCACACGACCTAGATCGTGCAGGAGTGGTTGGGGTCAAACAAGAACTTTTGGTCGAAATAGTTTTGGCCGCCGCAGTCGCCCAAACTCAAGCTCCTCGACTATAACGTGCGGGTACATGTCGAAGGCAAGGACTGCTGAGTCTGCCACACCAACTTCGACGAGCTGATGTCCTCCGTCAATCGAGTGTGGGCCAGCGTGAGGAAGGACTTCGTCCGCAATGTGTGCGCAGCCTTCTGGTGTAGCCTCGAGTGTATGCACGCTGCCAAATACGGCCATAGTGATTAATATTACACCTCAAACAGATGTTTATACAATAGAACAATGAAAATGTGTCTAACTGCATCAAAACTATCAGAATGTTCTTTGTTGAGAACGTTCTAACGAGTTGTAACAGGATTTTTGCAATATCCATTATTTTTATCTTCTCTTTGCCTGTTTCACGTGTGTTTTTGTTAATCGGTTCGTACTTTAATACTTACCTTTATGTATTTATTTTAAAATATTTGTCTATTCTAGTCAAATATGCGCTTTTAATCATATGATTCATTTCTCTTAATCCCTTCCACCCATTCTGTATGCGTAAATTCCTTTATTCTTGTCTCTAGTGCATCACACATTGCCTGGTTCCTGACTATGTCCCAAATTTCCTACTTATTTCTCAAGTTTTCAATTTTAAATCTTCCACTCTATTCTTATGCTCATTCTACCCAGCTTGCGCTATTCATGTTTTACAGGTACTTAAGGGAGCTTTTTTTCAGCTTTGAACAGCCTATCTCTCCTCTCAATACTTCTATCCTTAAAAACCCATTTGCATCCAAACACATTCTAGCTAATTTATTCTAGATTTTTATCATTCTTATTCATTCTTATCCATTCTTATCCTTTGCTCACTTTGCGTACCTCATATTGATACAAAATGTATGGAACCCTAACTCCCTTACACAGTTCCCTTACAATTCTATATCAATTTGCCTGCTTTATCATAAGCCCTCTTAACATTCTAATCATTCTTAGCGCCTCTTACTTCTTTCTTTTATGCTGGTCAAAAGACATAATCTATCGAAAATGCTGATGCCTCATTTCCTTAGACCCATCCATCATTCATACCTTCAAAGATCATTCCTTGCAGTTACTTCGAATTAATTGTAGCTTCGTTTCATTCCCATAATCTTATGTGACATCAAGCGATTCTTGTAGATCTTAACTTTCGTTCATTATCATGTCATCATCTTCAAATTATAGACAGCTGATATTTATATCACCTATCTCCATTCTTCCTCTGATACGTTTCAATCTTTTTAAATAATTCATCACTGAATGGATTAAAAAGTTGTTGAGACTTGATGCATCCCTGCCTCACTCCTATATCATTTAGTATACATTCATTTTCCGCTTGTTTATAAATCCTCTTTACCTTATTGCTTAGATATAAACTTTTAATCACATTCGAAATATTTGCATTGATACCGTTTCATTTCGACTGCCCTATCCACTCATAGGAGCGAATGTTGTTGTTCGCTGCTATCCTTTTTTTTCGCTTAATTCAACATTTTCGCAACCTTGAGGCGTTCTAGTTGCGCCAAACTCGTTCATTTTTCCTGAAATTTCAGTCAAGTATTCTTTGTATCATTGATTTGGTTTACTTTTATCTCGGGCCAAAAGGTTCGTTCACTCCGAAACACTTTTACTATGATATTTTTCACCATTTTTAGTAAAAAAAAATTGCTCGTTTTGTCGGTGTTTTTTTGCACTTCGAAGCCTCTGAAATCGCCTCTCATCATTGTTGATTGTCTTTATTTTCTGCCTTCGTAGGGTTTGATTCAATTCATTTAGCAAAACTTACGTCTCCTTCATACAAAAATATTTACTATATGTAAATATTTTCTTCTTCAATAAATTTATTATTCTATATCGCATAGCAATCCAAAATTTAGCTTAAAGTTTGACATTATCAACTACTTTTAATTGCGTTTTACTCTTTCATTTAGAAGTCTTCCTTCTCTGTTGAATTATACAAGTTTCTTTCCTCTGTTAGATTACACTACACTTCCCACCTTAATAAATATCCTCGCAATTGTTATTTATTTTATATGTAAATATCATTACTTTTGTCTTTTTCTATCTTTAATTGAACTAGTGCTAACTCTTGTGCCTGATTCCAGGTCTCCTCCTCAGCAGTTAACTACCAAAAGCTATTCCCTCCGACAACGGAAGTGAACGCATCCATTGTGCTCCTTTTTTTATTAAATATTTCCCTGTAACGTCCTCCTCCTCCTACTGACTATATTTCTCCGAAGCTCCGCTTTTCTTTTAGTAGCTCGAGCGAGATTAGCGGTCGCTTACAACTTTTAACCAGGCAGACAAACAATTTAAATTTCCAAGTAGGTCACCATTAGCTATTGCTCTCCCATAAAATCTTTTCCCATAAGGAAAATGAGAGCTGCTTCATAAATTTAATAAACCTACGCCATACTTCCGCCTGAAAATTCTCGAATTTCTCATTCTCACAACCAGTAACTTTAAAGATCTGTCGCGATGCCTTGATATCAGTCGATAAACCGAAACCAAGGTCACTAAACTCTCACTCCAACACAACTACCACACTTTTCCTTTTTGGATGCGAAATCGATACTGGACATCACTTGATCCAAAATCCTCATTACTATAATACAAATTATTTACCTTCCACCGTCTGCTCCATTGTCTATGGAGGTCGCGTTGAACCGGTCAGTTAAACCCACTGAAATCCTTCCCAATTCACCTAAATTATCTGCACCCACACACTGCACCCTGGTTTGCATAACGTAATGCAATTTTGAGAACCAGACCAACTCTCTGTATTCATTGTAAAGCCGCTAACTTACTTTTCGACCTCGGCGCTCGCCTGTATAATCCTAGTGTAGAAGAATCGTCACTCCCCCGTGCTCTCGCGGTGGAGTCACGAAGCGATTACCGCAAAGAAATCCGGCCCCAGGCACCGTTGGGTCAAGCGCGTAACCGCAGCGCCGCACTACTCGTCGCTATGAAAGACCTAAAGGTTAAAATGCAAGATCTCCCCAGGAGAGTGAGATTCAATTTCACGTCAAGTAAGAAATTGGAGACGTGTTTCTCCCAAGCTCGAAGGCTAACGAGGAGCCGATGTAAGACTTGGTGAGTGAAACCATTTGGCATAAGAACCCTCCTGGTCCCGTCATCAAGCTTTCCCTCCTCTTAGCACTCCCCCAGTGGGGTGACAATGTATAAATAAGAAACACTGAGGAAAATCGAGGCAGAATACGTCAGTCTCCAGGTGACGAAGTCCCCGGATTAAGCCTGGGCTACCTAGACTGGATTGGTAGAATACGTCAGTTTCCAGGTGACGAAGTCCTCGGATTAAGACCGGGCTACCTAGACTGGATTGGTAGAATACGTCAGTCTCCAGGTGACGAAGTCCTCGGAATTAAGACCTCGGGCTACCTAGACTGGATTGGTAGTTTACTTGGCTCGCCAGACCAAGAAGTACCCTGCAAGAGAGGCAGGGCTACCTACTTTAAGGGGCTAATAAGCAGCTCATCCTTGAGCTAGTCCCTGGTTATCAAACCAAACGTTAAGTTAACTTTGTTAAGTTCTACTTACTCTCGTCAGAGAGACTCCTCATATCCGGGTAAATCTTAAACACCAGGATATTCCTCGTCCTTGAGGAATTAAGGAAAGAAGAAGGAAAAGGCTCCCCCTCAAGCCCATTACTCGGTGGCCACACCGAACTTATAAGTTAACTTGGTTGAGGAACCAAGTTCGACTTGTTCTCGTCAGAGAAACCCCCCTCTGTTATACTCGCCCTTGAAGAAGACTGGAACTAAGAAGAAGCTCATCCTCGAGCTAGTTCCTGGTTACCAAACCGAACTTTAAGTTAACTTATTCTCGTCAGAGAAACCCCCTCTCATCGATCCTCGCCCTTGAAGAAGACCCTCTCCGAGTTCAGTCCTCGCCCATGAGGAATTAAGTAACGAAGAAGAAAAGCTCCCCCTAAAGCTCGTTACTCGGTGGTCACACCGAACTCCAAGTTAAGTTGGTTTATGAACCAAGTTCTACTTACTCTCGCCAGAGAGACCACGCCTACTTTGGTGCCAACTAAAGCACCGAATTGTTCTCGATCTTGAAGAACCACCCCCTGAATACCGTGTGGACCCCCAGCTGCTACCCTCGCCAAAAGGACCTCGTGATCCCACCCACCTACATCTGGCCAGGCGGCACGCGTCGTGAGACAATAACATTCCTGAGGTATTTAAACTCTAGTAGAGTCCGTAAGCCTAAACTTATATATTGAAGTGTGTAGCGAAATTAACCAATTTTAGAGGGTCAAACTAATTGCATTAAATATTGTGTATTATAATATTCAGAGTATCGCTATGGTTAATGGTTAAATTTTGTGTATTAAATTGTTAAAGTTAATATATAAGTTTATTTTGGGAATTATTGTGCGTTTCTCTATATCCTTACGTGTTTGAGACGGCTCTCTTTTTTAAGATATCATTATTAGCACTTTTAGCACTCTTAGAACAAAAAGGGGGAATTTTACGACACCTAGTAACGCCCATTTGGCAAATTAGAAAGCGATTGTGTGCACCCGTGAACTATTCCAAAACCACGGGAAGTGTAAATTAATGTGTATATAAAAATTTATATATATTTATAATAGCTAGTTAGAATTTTAGCGGCTTGTATGGAAGGAGTTTTGTCATTTTAGGAAGGTAGTGTAAATGTGCTCCATTTGCATAGGAATCATTAATAAAATAAAAGAAATTTTTTTTTAAATAAATGAAATAAACAACAAAAGTAAATTAAATAGAATAAAAGGTAACTAATTTTATGACAGACCCGCTTTCAGAATTTTATTAAGACTTTTTAAGTTATACTTATATCTCTAGATTTAAATTTGTCTTCATTGGGTGGATATATATATATATATATATATATATATATATATATATATATATATATATATATATATATATATATATATATATATATATATATATATATATATATATATATATATATGAAAGCATATATGTGTACATAAGTATATATAGATACTTCACTCTTACTAGGAAGACAGGAATTCAGTCCCCTAAAACCATTGTTTACATTTAAATTTACCACTATTCGAAGGCAAGTCGTACGAGTTGATCCCCCTTTGCAACAACTCGTCTTTTCATTTTTCGCCATCACTCCGGCCACCCATACTAAATAAGAAGCCCCTTTATTTAAAAACACGTTGCCTTATGACGGTGTTACCAACACCTTCTTCTACTGGCTCCAGCTCGCTAAAGGACCCCCTCGAACCTAGGTTCACTCCCCGTATTAAGAATCATGTCAGACCTATTTTGCCCTCAAGGAACGATTGGCTCAGATCTAGAGCAAAAAGACCATGTGGCCACCTAGTATGTTTTGATTGTTTTTTTAATCTCTCTTACTGCATTGCAGTATAATAAGATTGGGAAATAACACTCATATTTGTAATAGAAAATTTTAAAATTATTTTAGCTCCACCAACTAATAAAATATCGGGCCTTTCAAAAGCAATAAAATTCGTCAAGAAGTTTAGTTAAGGTGATAATAAAACTTGATAAAATACACTCTTGTTTGGTCCTTATCCATTGGTCAGAACCTCTTTAGTCAATGCAGAGGTCTTATCGGTTGACTGCCTGCTGTGACGACAGCTAAGTCACGCTTCAAGAAGGCAACCTCAATTAAGGCTCTTCATCCTATCTTCAAGAACCATTGCGCAAACCAGTGCTGAACTTTCAACACTTAAAAGATAACCAAGAAACTACGGGCCTATTCCATTTGGCGACCAGGACTCCCGCACATATAACCTCTATATAGAGCAACCCGTGAAAAAAAAATCCCAAAGAATAGGCCTCTACCTATTGCAAACACGCAGTGATCATAAATCAACTAAAATAGACCACTATATCAAACAAACACTGGTCAAAACCTCTTAGAATAAGATACTATTGCAAGCAAACAATAATAAAAAATCCTCGAGAATAGGCCACTATTGCAAGCAACCAATTGTCAAAAATGCTCCATAATAGGCTACTATTACAAGTAAAAAAGAATTTAAAAAATTCCCTAGAATACGCTATTATTACAAACGAGCAAATCTACAATATTCCTAGAATAGAACTTTATTCCAAAAAATTAATCATAAAACTCTTAGAATATATTACTATTGCAAACAAACAATGATCAAGAATCACCTAAAATAGGTTACTATTAAAATAAATCAATAATACCCCAACCCCCCTAGAATTAGTTAATATTGAAAGCAAACAGTAATAATAATCAGCTAAAATTGGCCAATATTGCGAGTAAAAAATAATTAATAATCACCTATAATAAGCTATGATTTTGATCTATCATTGATTAAAAAAAAACCAGGAAGAAAAATGGTAAAAGGCCCAATCAAAAGTGATAGAAATTACACTTGCAAAGCTTCTCAACCAAAGTGCAGAGTACCAAACTCAGACAATCAAACTGCTGGGTCCCAGAGATTGAGTACCAAACTCAGACAATCAAACTGCAGGGTTTCGGAAGTTGAGTACCAAACTCAGACACTCAAACTATAGGGTCTCAGAGATTGAGTACCAAACACAGACAATAAAACTACATGGTCTCAGAGATTAAATACCAAACTCAAACAATCAAACTGCAGGGTCTCAGAGATTAAGTCCTAAACTCAGACAATCAAACTGCAGGGTCTAAGAGATTGAATAGAAAACTCAGACAATCAAACTGCAGGGTCTTAGAGATTGACTACCAAACTCAGACAATCAAACTGCAGGGTCTCAAAGATTGAGTACCAAACTCAGACAATCAAACTGTGTCTCAGAGATTAAGTACTAAACTCAGACAATCAAACAGCAGGGCCCAGAGATTGAGTACCAAACTCAGACAATCAAACTGCAGAGTCTCAGAGATTGAGTACCAAACTCAGACAATTAAACTTCATGGTCTCAGAGATCGAGTACCAAACTCAGACAATCGAACTGAAGGATCTCAGAGATCGAGTACCAAACTCAGACAATCAAACTACATGGTCTCAGATATTGAGTACCAAACTCAGACAATCAAACTGTAGAATCTCAGAGATTGAGTACAAAACACAGACAATCAAACTGCAGGGTCTCAGTGATTGAGTAACAAACACCGACAATCAAACTACATGCTCTCAGATAGAATACCAAACTCAGAAAATTAAACTGCAGGGTCTCAGAGATCGAGTACCAAACTCAGAAAATTAAACTGCAGGGTCTCAGAGATTGAGTACCAAACACAGACAATCAAACTACTTGGTCTCAGAGATTGAGTACCAAACTCAGACAATCGAACTGCAGGGTCTCGGAGATCGAGTACCAAACTCAGACAATTAAACTGCAGGGTCTCAGAGATTGAGTACCAAACTCAGACAATCAAACTACATGGTCTCAGATATTGAGTACCAAACTCAGACAATCAAACTGTAGAATCTCAGAGATTGAGTACCAAACTCAGACAATCAAACTGTAGGATCTCAGAGATTGAGTAACAAACATCTACAATCAAACTATATGCTCTCATAGATAGAATACCAAACTCAGACAATTAAACTGCAGAGTCTCAGAGATCGAGTACCAAACTCAGACAGTTAAACTGCAGGGTATCAGAGATTGAGTTCCAAACCCAGACAATCAAACTACATGGTCTCAGAGATTGAGTACCAAACTCAGACAATCAAACTGCAGGGTCTCAGAGATCGAGTACCAAACTCAGACAATTAAACTGCAGGATCTCAGAGATTGAGTACCAAACTCAGACAATCAAACTGCAGGGTCGCAGAGATCGAGTACCAAACTCAGACAATTAAACTGCAGGGTCTCAGAGATTGAGAACCAAACTCAGACAACCAAACTGCAGGGTCTCAGATATTGAGTACCAAACTCAGACAATCAAACTGCAGGGTCTCAGAGATTGAGTACCAAACTTAGACAATCAAACTGCAGGGTCTCAGAGATTGAGTACCAAACTCAGACAATTAAACTGCAGGGTCGCAGAGATCGAGTACCAAACTCAGACAATTAAACTGCAGGGTCTCAGATATTGAGTACCAAACTCAGAAAATCAAACTGCAGGGTCTAAGAGATTGAGTACCAAACTCAGACAATCAAATTGCAGAGTCTCGGAGATCAAGTACCAAACTCAGACAATTAAACTTCAGGGTGTCAGAGATTGAGTACCAAACTCAGACAATCAAACTGCAGGGTCTTAGAAATTAAATACTAAACTCAGACAATCAAATTGCAGGGTCTCTAGGATTGAGTACCAAACTCAGACAATCAAACTGCAGGGTCGCAGAGATTGAGTCCAAACTCAGACAATCAAACTGTAGGGTCTCAGAGATTGAGTACCAAACTCAGACAATCAAACTACATGGTCTCATATTAAATACCAAACTTAGACAATCAAACTGCAAGATCTCAGAGATTTAGTACCAAACTCAGACAATTAAACTACAGGGTCTCAGAGATTGAGTACCAAACTCAGACAATCAAACTACATGGTCTCAGAGATTGAATACCAAACTCAGACAATCAAACTGCAGGGTCTCGTAGATCGAGTACCAAACTCAGACAATTAAACTGCAGGGTCTCAGAGATTGATTATCAAACTCAGACAGCCAAACTGCAAGGTCTCAGAGATTGAGTACCAAACTCAGACAATCGAACTGCAGGGTTTCAGTTTCTGTGTACCAAACCCAATCACTCAAATTTACCAGCTTGGAATCCGACGTTGGACTACTAGCGTCGTGGCAGGGATTCGAGGCAAACGATTGCAGACACAAAAATTTAAGCGTGATCATGAGCTGGACACCCGTTGACGTATACGCTTGAACTTACCTCCGCGGTAACCAATCACAACACCGCTATATTTCTTTTCCTATCTTCCCTTCACATGATACCTATGGGGGCACCCATATCCACATAACTCGACCACGGAACCACGCCAGGTTCTATGATCGTTAGTTGGTGCTAAAACAGTACTACTATCCTCTCCCTCCCACACAAACACGAGAACCGGACCATGGTGCCTTCGGGCTTGTCAGCAATTGTCATTCTGATCTTTATGCGTATTTCACTATCCCTTCGGAAGATTTCGTTCACGAAGGGAGCGACGAATGACGTAATTTAATATTTATACTATGAACTTGAAATTTATGATGTTTTGGGTAAGATTTACGTTAGGTGAATAATTATTCCCCCGGCGCATGCATGACTTCATTCAAAACATTTCAATTAAAAAACATACATGGCGTGAATGCATTCAAGTTTACCTCAAAGGACCATGGCAGCCCTTCTATCTTATCCCACCTTTCCCTTCCAGTTTGCGAGTGCATCTTAAGGCAGTTATTCCAATGCATGGATGAGCCAACCCGACAATTCTCTCATTCTCCCCTCAGAACAAATTGAGCCACTCTTCACCCTATTACATCACTGTCCAACGTAGAGAAATTCATAGGCAAATTTACTTCTTTAGAGGGGAGAAGACGGGAGCCTCACCCCATAAATGTGATCAAGATATGTAGATACCCTTACTTAGGAAGTTTAGAGTGTACATACGCACACAACTTTGAATATGGTGAATGTGTATGCTTAGCTGTGTGTGACAAAACCTCAAATGTAAGTGAAAATAATATAAAAAAATAACCTTTCTAATTCCCTGACCCTAATTTGAGCGTATAATACACAGGTAGTTGTGAACTAGGAGCAGCTTCTTTCCCAGATGTGAACTAGGAAAAAGAGATGCCAAAGCCTCAAACTTTACCAGAAGAAATACGTTTTCAAAAGGGACGATCGAACGTTTCTATAATACCTGAAGTCAGTGCCGGTTTAACCTAGTAGCACATGTAGCAAGTGCTACGGGCCCCGCGCTTCAAGTGGCCCCGCGGGGATGTAAAAAAATAGTAATAATTAATTTTTTGCCCTTAGGCACAGAAGGCCGAGACAAAATAATTATTCATTTTCCTGGTTTTATATATTATTATCATATATGATATTACTATATAAAAGAAAAATATAGAAAACTTCCCTAGAGCATATTGCATAGTATAATAAGTCTGGATTATGTTATAGTAGTACCCGGTGTGGTTCTTTAAAAAGGAATAAAAAGTGTACAAAATAAAACCCACTTTTTTCAGTTGAGTTCTCCCAGCCATATTTGCAGTTCTTTTAAATTCCTCAGACAATTTTTTCCCTCTCTGCAAAGGAAAATGGGGGTGGGGTGGGGGTAATACAATATATATATATATATATATATATATATATATATATATATATATATATATATATATATATATATATATATACGGGTGGGGGCCCCGCTGTTCCTTGTGCTACGGGCCCCGCAGCTCCTTAAACCTGCCCGGCCTGAAGTTAGCTCAGGAATCAAGTAAGAAGCAAAACAAAAGAGCGGCGAGGTGAATACGCTGAGCCTTCTTTCAGAAAGACCTCTGAAAAGACGAAAAATACACGGCCAACCACCATTCCCAAGACGATCGTCGACGACTTTATCCCATGGTTTCTTCCTTTTCGGCCATCCTTTCCTTCTTCGGCTATCCCCAGACAGTCGGACCGAAAGTGAATGGCAAACGGAGATAACGAGGAAATGAGCAAATCCCATTGTGGTTGGCCGGCAGTCGCGATTTTACACTCGACCAACTTCCTACAGGACGCACAGGTCAATTTCGGGGGAGAAGGAGGCCTCTTCATCCCCTCACGTTCGACTTTCTTAAAAGAGAATTTTGGATCTCTCTCCAGCTTAAGGCACAATTCAATATAATCGAACCGAGCAAGATAAGGGAAGGTAATTGAAAAGAAGTCCGATCCAATAGAAGGTAAAGACAAATAAAGGCCTATTCTTTATTGAGGAAATGAAAGGGAAAGACTGAGGGTGGGTGGGTGGGGGGTGCAATAGGGAAGATAAAGAATATGAATAGCGAAAAAGGTTAAAAAGACAAAAAAAATCGTTAACGATAGGCACTCTCGGAGGGAAGGTATTTTATAGACTTTTCTGAGCACATTCATACCAGGATCGCAGGCAATCATTTGGAGGTATCATTTGGCCATCAGTAAAAGAAGTCAAAGAGTAGTAAATTTTGGTAGCTCATCAAACTATATTCCAGTAACAAGCGGCGTGCCTCAAAGATCAATGCTTGGACCAGTACTCTTCCTCATATACATTGACGACATAGACATCGGAATAATGAAAAAGTTATTAATGTTGGCAGATGATACCAAAATCGGCGGCCGTGCAAAAACATCCGAAGACCGTGTACTGATTCAAGAAGATATAAGCAAACTGATTGAATGGGTGAGCAAATGGTAAATAAATGTTAACGTCTCAAAGTGCAGCTCCATCCACATTGGTTAAAACAACGCGAGAACCAACTATAAACTGGGTGAAACCGACATACCAAACGTCAACGTGGAAAAAGATCTCGGTGGAAAAATTTCCAACGACCATAAATCAAGTAAACAATGTATGGAGGCAGTGAAAAAGGCAAACAGGATACTTAGTCTCATAGGTGGTACATTTTAAAACAAGTCTAAAAGTTGTGCACTTGTGAGGCCGCATTAGGAATATTACGTGCAGTTTTGGCCCCTACATCTAGAATGCGAAACAGAAAGATTAGAGAGAGTCCAGCGTCGAATGGCCAATATGATTAATCACTTGAGAACAAAGAAGTGCTAGGACAGTTTTAGAGCTCTAAAGCTATTATCTCTTAGACAGAGACGCATACGCGGGGACATGATAGAGTTATTTAAAATCCTTTATGGTTTTGAAAATATAAACAAATCAAAATTTCTAATCACTAACTCTATAATTTAGGAAGGGGATTTGTTTTGAGTATTTGAATAATAATATCATCTTAGTTTGATTAGGACTCATTCTTTTTTAGCAAAGTTATTTCTAATAATTCTTTTATAATATCAAAATGGTTAAGTTCAGAAATAAATATAAGTATCAAAATTTTGTGATTTTTTTTAAACCCAAAGAATTACAACTGGTGAAGTTCAGAAAATTTAGTTTAGAGTTCCTTTTTAAAATTATTATAATTGGCGAAGTTCAGAAAATTTATAAAAATTTAACCATGGCTGCTTTTTTTTAGATTTAAAATTTTAATCTTAGTAGAGAAGCGCAAGTTCTCCCCGTAGGGGGGAGTGGTGAAGCCATTGCCTGGTATTTATATCAAATGAATCAACGTAGTAATGCCCGAAAGTGAGGGAAGTCACTTTCGGGCAGACGAAATGAAACCAAATTCTTCTTCTTCAACAGAACCATAAGAATCTGGAATAATCTACCAGATGCTGTAGTTAACGCAATTAGTATAGGTGCATTTAAAGACAAACTTAATGGATGATAACAAATCCTAACCCAGACTTGCTTTACACTAGATGAAAAAAAGCGCGATGAAAAATAATAACTAATAAACTTGCAATCTGCTTTTGTTTCAAATTTCCTGCCTCAGTTTTACTTTGGCCTTTCTCATCATATACCTTTTTTTCACCCCTTCCATAACCCTTCTGGTAGCCGAGTAAGGATCAGTAGATCTCTTGCTATCAGTCTTTTGATGTAATCTGTGAGGGTATGGTCCTCTAAAAAGAAATGAAGGAAAACTCAGCAATAAGCCAATTTCAAATAATCATAAGTAAAAAATGAGTAACACAAGAGATGAAAGAAAAAAACTAATAGATATACGAAAGTGTTCCAGGGGAAGTCACTCAATTCAAGGACCTAAGCGTAGAGTTAACAATTAAAAAATAACTGGTATGAAAAATGCCCACATTATCCTAAACACTAGAACACCATAACCTGGAGGATAAATAACAGTCCCCAGCACCAGGAATAAGTGTAACGATCCCGCTCGTCCCGGTACCGGGACCGGTAGCCTGGACGAAAATCCCACAGACTAGGACATTCACACAACATGCGTCGTACAGTCTGAAGACAAGCGGTTTTCGCAGAAAGGTTAAGTGGGGCGTTGCAACCGATTGTGCTGCGTCCCGGATACTCAAAACTATGAATTTTGGCTTACGAACGGAAAGGTCAGAAAGAACGTATGGATAAACACACTTGTGGTTGCTTGATTCTCACTCACTGTAGGAGCCTTATTTTTATCCGAACCCCTTGATAAAAAAGGTCACAGCGAAAGGACACACACAGAGGGCCTTGTTGTAAACTCTCCCCCTACCTAAACGCACACTGGCACCTTGACATGACCAATAAATCTTTCAAACAGATTAATATAATCTACATACATAATAACACCACAAACTTCACTTAAGACAAACTTCAGTATAAAAACAAACTGGAAACTCATTTAGAAAGTTTATTAATATCAGGTTGGAAGGAAATTAAAGACCGATTTTACAGTATATATTATAAATGAAAATTAACTTATGAATATAGAAATATTTAATGGTAAACATAACCTCCAATGCCTTCTAGAACCTTATTCCATCTGTCAACAAGCTTATAAATTCCACGCTTGTAAAATTCTTTAGGTTTTGATACGAAATATGAATCCAACTTGATTTCAACCTCTTCTCTTGATGTCAACCTAAGACCAGCCAAATGATTTTGTAATCCCCTAACCAAGTGATAATCAGAAGCAGCAAAGGTCAGGAAAATATAGAGGATGAAGCAATATTTCTCAACCGAGATCCTCCAAGAGATCTTTGGTCATTCGAGATGTGTGAGGACGGCCATTATCGTGATGAAGGATGATACCCCTTCTGTTGACTAAGGAGGGTCGCCTTTTGCCCAAAGCAGCTTTCAAACGACGATGTTGATTGCATTAGAGATTAACATTAATTGTTTGATTGTTGTCTAACAGTTCGTAATGGAGAATTCCTTCAATAGCCTCAGCAATACACTCAGCATGATTTTTTGTAGATGAAATCCTTCTCTCGATTGTTGAGAAATTCTGCATCTTTGACTGATCCACTAACGGCTACGTTTAACGTTATTATAAAAGATCCACTTCTTATCACCAGTAGAAATCCTGGCCCAAAAATGGTGCCTAAAGGTGTCGTGAAAACAATGAGTTACAGCAAACAACCCGCTGTTTGAGATTGGCCAATGGCCATGCACAGTTCGTGCGGGACCCATTTTCCAATCATCGGAACCTTTCCAGTACTTTTCAGTTAGCGTAGAACAGTCGTGTGTGTTACATTAAATTGATCAGCGAGTTTCCCAGATGTTTTAACACGATTTGCTGTGACAACAACTTCAAACTCTTCGTAATCAAGTTTTTTGGACGACCTTTTTGGGGGGTCTCTCTTTTAGACTGAAATCCCCACTTCAGAAAAGGGAAAACAACTCCTTTCATTTACTGTATTATCCCAATGAGTGGTCTGACTGGATTTTGCCGCTGTACTTGCATTGGCTCCTTTACGAAACTCATAGAGTAAAACATATCTAATGTAATCTTTAGATGGGAGGACATATGGGTGTACACAGAAGATTATGAACAATATTTCTATAAACTGAACAGAAAAGGTATAAATTACTCATTCTTAAACGATAACAAGAGGCACTACTTTAAAAAATATTATCTAAGACTTTATTCTAGAAAATTGGACATTACTTTCGTTACACCTAAATATTTATAACTATGACCGAATACGAGATTAAAGCTCATTCGAGGCTTACTTCAATGAAAGACAAAAATGGCCTTTTTTTTCTTTTTTTTTTAAGAGCTCATCTGGCGACTGCCTACTTAGGCATTAGTCGCCGTATTAAAACTGGCCTAGTTCTAGGCTACTTTAAAATAAAATTAAAGAGACGAAAAACACCCCAAAAAGGGAGAAAGGAATCAAGCTCCGGCGCAGGAGCATGCGACCTACAAAAAAAAAAAAAAACACACATCAATAACAAAAAAACAACAAGTTAAATACAAGGGAGAAGGCCGGCCTCACCCCAAAAGTCTATCAGTCCACCAGTCATGGTGCACGCACTCGTCCCGAGTACAAGGGAAAGGTGGTAGCAACCCCGCCCATCCCGGTACCGGGACAGGTATCGTGCGCGAAGATCACCCAGACTGGGACATACGACAAGAATGTGCCGAACAGTCTGGGGGACGACGCAGTCGTCGCAATAGGGCGCAGGCGAGCGCTCCATCAAATAGCGATGCGTCACACGAGTGTGTCCGATTCGGAGGCGACAGAAAGCGAACTGAAGCCGTCGCGTCATTGGGGGATAGGTCCATGGGAACAGTCGCGGCGCAATGACACGCAACATTAAGTTCCCTTCGACCGTCTCCCATCTTCTTTTCCAAGCAGTCCGAAGAGCTGCCCGTATTCCTGCCATGTAGTCGGTGTGAGGAAGAGCGAAACGCTGGTCCGGTCGCAGAGTCCTCGCGGACTCTTTGGCGCCCTCATCGGCGCGCTCATTCCCCGCAATTCCTACATGTCCAGGAACCCAGCAGAAGATAATCTCGACATCTGCCCGGCTCGCCAAAACCGTGGCGTCACGGATATCGCGAACGAGGGGATGCGGAGATTCCAATGCCCCGAGAGCACTTAGGGCGCTTTGTGAGTCGCTATAGATCACAATCCTGTCTCCGAACCGGGCAGGTCTCGTAATCTCCCGTACCCAGTGGTGTATTGCCACCAGCTCGGTGGTGAAGACAGACGCAGAGCCTGGCAGAGCCCCGATGATTTCAAACAGAGGGGATACGGGATGGAAGCCGACCCCCTCTTGGGACTTGGAGCCATTCGTATACACTGGCACGGTTCCAGCGTGACACGAGGTGTGCTCAAAAAAGGTCGAACGCAATACTCCCGGCGCCGTACAAGCTTTGGGAGCAGAGGCGTGGCGACAAATAGCCAAATGTGGTACCCTCCAGGGTGGCGTCCTGGGCAGAACCAGGGGCTCTCGAAGAAGTTTCCTAGCCCTAAACCCAAAAGGCTTAGGGTATGACTGGCGTCTCTCGGCGGCATAGGCACCGTTGAGATCAATTTCGGATGCAGTGAGAGCTGTTGGCGACTGAGGGAGGCGCCGGGCTCAAGCGTACAGGCGAGTGATGCACTGCGCGCCGGCAGAGCGAGTGGCATCTCCCAAGCATCGACCAACAGGCTCTCAATGGGGGAAGTGCGGAAGGCACCGGTCGCAAGGCGAAGGCCGGTGTGGTGGATAGAATCCACCTTCCGCAATAAACGCTCGGCTGCGGATGCATAAAACATGACCGTGTTCGAGCTTCGAACGAACAAAGGATCGATGAAAGAGTAGGACAGTAGCCCTATCAGCGCCCCAAGCACTGAACGTCACGAAACGGAGAATATCCATGGCGCGGGTAGAAGAGACCCTAAGGCTGCGAATATGAGCCTCCCAGGTGAGGCGTTGGTCGAATACAAGACCAAGGAAACGGTGCGACTCAACCACATCCAGGCGCTCCCCCTTAAGTAACAAATCTGGGTCGGGGTGGAGCCGTAGATGGCGGCAGAAGTGCACCACCTTAGTCTTGGCCGAAGAAAACCAAAACCTGTGCGCTTCGGAATAGCGAGATTTTTTTTTTTTATTAAGGGGCTATCTGGCGACTGCCGCCTTAGGCATAAGTTGCCGTAAACAAACAGCCTAGTTCTAGGCTACTTCAAAAAAATTCAACAGGAAACAACAATAAAAAGAAATAACAATAACAAAGCAATAACAAAAACGGTAACAAAAACAACAACAACAATAAAACCAGGTTAAATGAAAGGGAGAAGGCCGGCCTCCCCCAAAAAGTCAATAAGTACACCAGTCATGGTGCACGCACTCGTCCCGAGTACAAGGGACAGGCGGTAGCGACCCCGCCCATCCGGGTGCCGAGACAGGTATCGTGCGCGAAGATCACCCAGACTGGGACATTCGACAAGAATGTGCCGAACAGTCTGGGGGACGACGCAGTCGTTGCAATAGGGCGCATACGAGCGCTCCATCAAGTAGCGATGCGTCACACGAGTGTGTCCGATTCGAAGACGACAGAAAGCAACCTGAAGCCGCCGCGGCATTGGAGGATAGGTCCATGGGAACAGTCGCGGCGCAATGGCACGCAACTTTAAGTTCCCTTCGACCGTCTCCCATCTTCTTTGCCAAGCAGTCCGAAGAGCTGCCCGTATTTCTGCCATGTAGTCGGTGTGAGGAAGAGCGAAACGCTGGTCCGGTCGCAGAGTCCTCGCGGACTCTTTGGCGCCCTCATCGGCGCGCTCATTCCCCGCAATTCCTAAATGTCCAGGAACCCAGCAGAAGATAATCTCGACATCTGCTTGGCTCGCCAAAACCGTGGCGTCACGGATCTCGCGAACCAGGGGATGCGGAGATTCCAATGCCCCGAGAGCACTCAGGGCGCTTTGTGAGTCGCTATAGATCACAATCCGGTCTCCGAACCGGGCACGTCGCGTAATCTCCCGTACCGAGTGGTGTATTGCCACCAGCTCGGCCGTGAAGACAGACGCAGCGCCTGTTAGAGCCCCGCTGACTTCAAACAGAGGGGATACAGCGTGGAAGCCGACCCCTTCTTGCGACTTGGAGCTATCCGTATACACTGGCACGGTTCCAGCGTGACACGATGTGTGCTCCAAAAAGGTCGAACGCAATACTCCCGGCGTAGTACAAGCTTTGGGAGCAAAGGCGTGGCGACAAATAGCCAAATGTGGTACCCTCCAGGGTGGCGTCCTGGGCAAAACCAGGGGCGCCACCGGCCCGAGAGCGATATCTACCTTCGAAGGAGTTTCCTGGCCCTAAACCCAAAAGGCTTAGGGTATGACTGGCGTCTCTCGACGGCATAGGCACCATCGAGATCAGCTGCGGATGCAGTGAGAGCTGTTGGCGACTGAGGGAGGCGCCGGGCTCGCGCGTACAGTCGAGTAATACACTGCACGCGGCGCAGAGCAAGTGACATCTCCCCAGCATCGACCAACAGGCTCTCAATGGGGAAGGTGCGGAAGGCAACGGTCGCAAAGCGAAGGCCGGTGTGGTGGATCGAATCCACCTTCCGCAATAAACGCTCGGCTGCAGATGCATAAAACTCACATCCGTAGTCGAGCTTCAAACGAACAAAGGATCGATAAAAAAGTAAGGCAGTAGCCCTATAAGCGCCCCAAGCGCTGAACGTCACGGAACGGAGAATGTCCATGGCGCGGGTACAAGAGACCCTAAGGCTGCGAATATGAGCCTCCCAGGTGAGGCGTCGGTCAAATACAAGACAAAGGAAACGGTGCGACTCAACCACATCCAGGCGCACCCCATTAAGAAACAAATCTGGGTCGGGGTGAAGCCGTGGATGGCGGCAGAAGTGCACCACCTTAGTCTTGGCCGGAAAAAAACGAAACCTGTGCGCTTCGGCATAGCGAGAGACGCGGTTCAATGTCTGTTGGAGTCGACGCTCCAGAGTTGGCATCTGTGCCGCGCCAAAAGAGATCGAAAGGTCGTCCACGTAGAGCGTAGCGAGAACATCTTCCGGCAGCACCGAGGTGATGCCGTTGATGCTCAGGGCAAAGAGTGTGACACTGAGGACACGTCCCTGCGGAATACCCTCTTCCTGATCCTTTTGGCCGGAGAGGGGTCCCACTACCCGTACGCGGAATCGACGATCTCGCAAAAATTCAGATATAAAAATTGGGAGGCGTCCCCTCGCCCCCATCGTGTGGAGAGTCTCCATGATACCCTATCGCCATGCGGTATCATAGGCCTTCTCCAGATCGAAAAAGACCGTGGCGTAGTGCTGTCTACGAAGAACAGCCTTGCAGACGGCATTTTCCAGTCGGAGCAGAGCATCCGACGTGGAGTGAAACTTGTGGAAGCCGCACTGTGCGGAAGACAGATGGCCTCCGCTGTCCAGGAAAAAGGCTAATCTAACATTTACCAATTTCTCCATCAACTTGCACACGCAAGAGGTTAGAGAGATTGGGCGGAAACCGGTCGGAGTAGAGTGATCTCTCCCCGGTTTGCGAAAGGCAAGCACAGTAGCGATTCGCCAGGAGTCTAGGAGAAGACCTTCCACCCAGATCCTGTTGAACAAATCTAACAGAAAGGCCATGCCTCGCTCACCTAGATGTCGAAGCATGGCGTACGGGACATCGTCCGGACCATAAGCGGGGTCCGCGCACGAAGCGAGAGCGGAACGCAACTCACTCACAGTAAACTTGTCGTTAAAGGGTTCTCGGCCTCTGGAGGTAATGTCCCATCGGCGGCCTTCCGCGACATCACGACGTGCATTGAATGCTGGCAGAGCAGCATCACGGCTAGAGAATGCAAAAAAAGCGTCGCGAAGGATTCCGCCACGGACGCGGGGTCCGAGATTGCGGTCCCATTCTCGTGGAGAAAGGGAGGGGGGTCCTGCGAGAACTTGCCCCGAATCCTTTTGACTCGCTTCCACACCTCAGCTAAAGGGGTCTTCCCGTTAAGTGAAAATACGTATGCCCGCCAAAAAGAGCGGTGGGCGTGCTTTGAAATATATCGGAACCTAGCCCTAGCCCGACGAAATTCAGCGACAGTGAAATCGTTCGGGCGGCGCTTATAGCGCATGTAGGCATAACGCTTCTGTTTGAGGGCCGTCTCACACTCGGCCGACCACCATGGGAGCGGTCGGCGTGCAAAACTGCCAGACGTCCTAGGAATAGTAGTCAGGCCCACGGCGATGAGGTTGCCGGAGAAGAACCTCAACGGCCTCATCCGCTGACCTAAACTCCTCGACTGTGATAGAGAATTCAGTCATTTCCTGAAATGCTGGCCACCGCGCCCGCGCCAAGCACCACCGAGGTGGTCTCTCAGGCAGCAGTTGCCCTGAAAATGATATTTGAATGGGAAAGTGATCACTACCATGGAGGTCATCGACCAGCCCCCAATCAAAATCAGGCTGTGCATCCGAAAAGCACAAAGATAGGTCAAGGCAAGAAAATGAAGCGGTTCTCGGACAGTGATGCGTAAACTCATCCACGTTTAGGACACCCATCTCAAGCTCGTCGATCAGATCGGCAAGGACTTGTCCCCTGGGATTTCATGGAGTAATCTCCCAAGAGAGGATGCCTGCCGTTCAGATCTCCAAGCAAGAGATAGGGCCTCGGTAACCGTGCCACGACGCGGCGGAAGTCCCCCACGTCTAAGTCAGCTGACGGTGGAATGTACGCAGAAATGATAGTATACCTCCTATCCAGGTGCAGCTGCACAGCCAATGCAGGAAAGGAGGTATCTAAAGAGAAAGGAAGAACGGAGAGATCATGCCGGGTGTAAACCACGCATCCCCCAGCCCGGCCATCCCGCGGTGGTGGGGTCGCAAGACCCTTGTACCCCGGGAGTGCAGGCAGGGGGCACGCGCCTTGCATGGTCTCCTGCAAAAATATAGCTAACGGGGAGCGGGACGAGAGGAGCCTCCGCAGCTCCTCCCAGTTGGCCCGGAGTCCACGGCAATTCCATTGAAGGAATATGCCCTCCAGGCCTAGCTTGGAGGAGACGCGGGGGTCCTCCTTGAACTGAAGACCCTCACGGGAATGGCCGTACGCTTCCGGGGGCAGAACCTCGGGCGCTGTTCTCCGGACAAAGCGCTGGAGGCGCTGTCGCCTTGAAGGACTTATTGGGGGAGGTTGGGCTCGCCATTCGAGTCTTTTCCTCCCTCCGCCTCGAAACCTTAGGCAGGCGCTGCGGCTTCGGAGGCGGGGGGCCCTCTTTTCGAGGAACCACCTTCTCTGAGCCACACGCTCCACCTCGGGGCGTGGGCGAAGGAGCCGAAGCTCCTTTGTTGCTGTCCTCCTTTCGGGGGACAGCTTTAGGAACCCCTGAAGATGGCCTAGCGACCATCTTCACAGGTGTTGCCTCCTGTGAGTCTAACGACTCGGTGGAGGTGCGTGGCTGTTTCGCCTTGAGGGAAACGGTCACGCTGGGGGAAGAGAAGGGAGCCCTGGTTTTAGCCGGGGCTGGGTATGAACCCTTTTTGCCGCCAGCTTTACCAGGGGAGCGCCCGGGTTGGGTAGAGCCCGCAGAAGGGCTCCGAATGGGCGCGGAAACAACCGTGCTCGTTGGCCAGGATGGGCCATGAGCAGAGGGTGCCTTTCTAACTACTGAGGCATATGACGCCCCAGGCAGAGCTGGACGCGCCAGGACCAAGTCCTTAGCCTCGCGGAATGAGAGTCTATCCTGGGCCTGAACGGCCAGGATTTCTTTCTCCAGGAGATATGCACCACATTGCTTCGAAGAAGCAGGGTGCGGCTCTCTGCAATTGACACACTTGGCCACACACGATTTGGACTTATCGTGTGCGACCTTGGAGCAATTTACACAGACTTCGGGTGACCCCGACTTTGCACGTCTACAAGAACGATTCGTATGGCCGAAGCGGTGACAGTAATAGCACCGCTGCGGCAGTGGCACGAATGCCTTCACGCGGTAGCGGTACCAACCGGCACGCACCGACTCAGGAAGCTTGTCACAGTCGAACGTGATTAAGAGTCTAGGGGTGGGTCTCGAAGCCCCTCCCTGTTTTCTCATCACACGTTCGACCTTGACCGCCCCATGGTCGGCCAGCTCTAGGGTGATGTCCTCAATGGAGTAGTCAACGAGTTCCCTCGCATAAACTACTCCTTTCACAAAGTTCATGGTATAGTGCGGGCGTCACACTCACCATGGTGCCATGAAGTGTCCGAAGAGCACTTATCTTGGCTACCTCGGCGGGATTCGCCGCATTCGCCAGAAGGCTCCCGTCCGAGAAACGGATCACCTTCAGCTCTCTACCAATTGCACTAGCTAATCCTCTCCTCTGATGGATCATGTTGCCCTTAGACAACATGGTGCCATCAGTGGAGCGAATAACGAGGAAGCGTTTGAAGCCAGCGGGCTCGAAAACGCTAGGTAACCTCTGAATGAGGGGCCCTGATGTCATCGAGGCTCCGCCCTGTGCACTCTTGGTCTTAGTCAGGGGGTCCGCACACGGGGGGGTAGAGGGGCTGGATGTGCCGATCTTGGCTTGGTCGCCTACCAAAGTGGCAGCAGACCTATCCGTCCCCGCAGCCCCCGCGGATGGAGAGGAGCCCCGAGTCTTCTTTGTCTTTCTAGTCTTTTTCTTTTTTGGAGAGGAGGGCGGGGAATGAACCCGCTTCTCTCCTCCGCCGGCAGAAGCCCCCATGCCAGATGGGCCGGCCTCAGCCAGGTCCCTCTCCGAAATGGAGAAGTTCCTGGTAGTCGTGGGGACACCTGTCGGAGGAGATCCCTCCCCTCCTTGTATTGCCTCGGAGCCCTCAGCCGTTTGAGAGTGACCTTGCATAGGGGCGGACTCGGGTTCGGTGCTTGGCGCCGAGCCCGGATTCCCCCCCATGGAAGGCCCTACCGTCTGAGGCTGGGTCTCCTTAAGGACCATGTATATCACAGGAGGGGCCTCCAGTTGGCCATCCCCTCCCAGGACATCGCAGGTCCCCTTGGCAGCGTCAAGAGTCATTTGTGGAGATGCACAAGCTTTAACCCCGGCAAGGTTTAATATCCTTGCCAGCAGGTCTTTTGAGGGAAGCGACCGAAGGGGCCTGGCTTCCCTCTCCCCCCTAAGGGCGTTTGCCCTACCGAGCCGCTTCGATGGGAAGCGGCTGGCTAAGGGCTGCCTGCTGGCTTTTTTGGCAGTCCCCTTCGAAAGAAAAGAGGGAACTGCCGCTGGGAAAAGGGAGGTGCCCGAAAGCACCTGCAGAGAAGGGGGTGAGGGGGAGTCCTCTGCACCCGTAGTCGAAGGAGAGAAGTAAGCCTCCTCTCCGGTTAGAGAAATATAAGGGGGGACCCTGTGCAAGCACAGGGGGGTGGGACCTCCATTTTTTTGCTGGAGATGCCCGAGGGCGGCTCCGTTGTTGTTTCAGGGAAAGTTGGGGGTTGAGTTTTTTTTTTTGGTCGTTATCATTGGGCATGGTGACCCTTTTTTTAACACGGGATGCAATAGCGCACACCTCTCGCAGTAGCCCGCACTGCGAGAGGTGCTTACAAGCCCGGCAGAGCCAGGCGCCGCCATTTGGGACCACCCCTCCCGCCTGGTGGCCTGGCAGTCCATCGGCATGGCGGCTCCACCTTGAACACGGCGTAAAATATATAGATTGTGAAGAGGAGAGGAAAAGGGATGTGAGGAAGGTATGGGTGAAGATGAAGCAGGTTGTTAAAAACCAGCCACCCCAGACCGGAGCTCAGGGGTTAGGGAACATTGTCCCCCACCCCTTCAGCCCCGATGCGGGACGGTTTGCTGAAAGGAAGGTCAGCATCTACCCTGTGAAATTAGAGGCTGACCAGAGAAAGTTGTGGGAGAGGTTGTGTGAAAAGAGAGGAAACAAGTGTTTTGAAGGAAGGAAGAGAGGCTAAGCTGGGGCCGGACGGAGCGCTGGATCCCGTCAGCACGGCGGCCAGGATGGCAAATCGCCGCGCCCCTTACGGGGCGGAATAGCGAGAGACGCGGTTCAATGTCTGTTGGAGTCGACGCTCCAGAGTTAGCATCTGGGCCGCGCCAAAAGAGATCAAAAGGTCGTCCACGCAGAGCGTAGCGATAACATCTTCTGGCAGCACCGAGGTGATGCCGTTGATGCTCAGGGCAAAGAGTGTGAAACTGAGGACACTTGCTTGTGGGACCTTCTCTTCCTGCTTCTTTGGGCCGGAGAGAGCACCCACCACGCGTACGCGGAATCGACGATCTTGCAAAAATTCAGATATAAAGACTGGGAGGCGTCCCCTCGCCTCCTTCGTGTGCAGAGTCTCCATGATACCGTATCGCCATGCGGTATCATAGGCCTTCTCCAGATCGAAAAATACCGTGGCGTAGTGCTGTCTACGAAGAAAAGCCTCGCAGATGGCATTTTCCAGTCGGAGCAGAGCATCCGGAGTAGAGTGATCTCTCTCCGGCTTGCGAAAGGCGAGCACAGTAGTGAGTGGCCAGGAATCTGGGAAAAGACCCTCCACCCAAATCCTGTTAAACAAATCTAACAGAAACGCTATGCCTAGCTCACCCAGGTGTCGAAGCATGGCGTACGGGACATCGTCTGGACCATGGGCGGTGTCCGCGCACGAAGCGAGAGCGGAGCGCAACTCACTCACAGTAAACTTGTCGTTGAAGGGTTCTCCGCCTCTTGAGGTAAAGAATAGCCGGCGGCCTTCCGCGATATCACGACGTGCATTAAATGCTGGCGGAGCAGCATCCGGCTAACGAATGCGTAAAAAGCAGGCGCGAAGGATTCCGCCACGGACGCGGGGTCCGAGATTGTGGTCCCATTCTGCTGGAGAACGGGAAGGGGGTCCTGCGAGAACTTTCCCTGAATCCTTTTGACTCGCTTCCACACCTCTGCTAAAGGGGTCTTCCCGTTAAGGGAAGACACGTATGCCCGCCAAAAAGAGCGGCGGTCATGCTTCGAAATATACCGGAACCTAGCCCTATGAAATTCAGCGACAGTGAAATCGTTCGGGTGGAGTTTATAGCGCTTTAGGCATAACGCTTCTGTTTGATGGTCGGCGTGCAAAACGGCCTAGACGTTCTAGGAATAGTAATCAGGCCTCCTGTGAGTCTAACGACTCGGTGGAGGCGCGTGGCGTTTCGCCTTGAGGGAAACGGTCACGCTGGGGGAAGAGGGGGGAGCCCTGGTTTTAGCCGGGGCTGGGTATGAACCCTTTTTGCCGCCAGCTTTACCAGGGGAGCACCCGGGTTGGGTAGAGCCCGCAGAAGGGCTTCGAATGGGCGCAGAAACAACCGTGCTCGTTGGCCTGGATGAGCCAGGAGTAGAGGGTGCCTTTCTAACTATTGAGACATATGACGTCCCAGGCAGAGCCGGGCGCTAGGAGCAAGTCCTTAGCCTCGCGAAATGAGAGTCGATCCTGGGCCTGAACAACCAGGATTTCTTTCTCAAGGAGATATGCACCACATTGCTTTGAAGAAACGGGGTGTGGCTCTCCGCAATTGACACACTTTGCTACACACGATTTAGACTTATCGTGTGCGGCCTTGGAGCAATTTACACAAACTTCGGGTGACCCCGAATTTGCACGTCTACAAGAACGATTCATATGGCCGAAGCGGTGACTGTAATAGCACCGCCGCGGCAGTGGCACAAATGCCTTCACGCGGTAGCGGTACCAACTGGCACCCACCAACTCAGGGAGCTTGTCACAGTCGAAAGTGCAGAAAAGTGTAGGGGTGGGTCTCGAAGCCCCTCCCTGTTTTCTCATCACACGTTCGACCTTGACCGCTCCATGGTCGGCCAGCTATAAGGTGATGTCCTCAATGGAGTAGTCAACGAGTTTCCTCGCATAAACTACTCCTTTCACAAAGATCATGGTAGAGTTCGGCGTCACACTCACCGGGGTGCCATGAAGTGTCCGAAGAGCACTTATCTTGGCCGCCTCGGCTGGATTCGCCGCATTCGTCAGAAGGCTCTCTTCCGAGAAACGAGAAACGGGTCACCTTCGGCTCTCTACCAATTGCACTAGCTAATCCTCTCCTCTGATGGATCATGTTGCCCCTTGCCAACATGGTGCAATCAGTGGAGCGAATAACGAGAAAGCGTTTGAAGCCAGCGGGCTCGAAAACCTCAGGTAATCTCTGAATGAGGGGCCCCGATGTCATCGAGGCTCCGCCCTCTGCACTTTTGATCTTTGTCGTAGTCAGGGACTCCGCACCCGGGGGCGCATAAGGGCCGGATGTGCCGATCTTGGCTTGGTCGCTTGCCAAAGTGGCAGCAGACCCATCCGTCCCCGCAGCCCCCGCGGATGGAGAGAAGCCCCGAGTCTTCTTAGTCTTTTTTGCCTTTTTCATCTTTTTCTTTTTTGAAGAGGAGGGCGTAGAATGAACCCGCTTCTCACCTCCGCCGATAGGAGCCCCTAGGTTAGATGGACCGGCCTCAGCCAGCTCTTTCTCCGAAATGGAGAAGGTCCTGGTTGTCGGAGGGGCACCGGTTGGAGGAGATCCCTCCCCTCCTTGTACTGCCTCAGAGCCCTCAGCCGTTTGAGGAGGACCTTGCATAGGGGCGGATTCGGGTTTGGATCTTGGCGCCGAGCCCGGATCCCCCTCATGGAAGGCCCTACCGTCTGAGGCTTGGTTTCCTCAAGGACCATGTCCATCTCCTCCCATGTCCATCCCCTCCCAGGACATCTCAGGTCACCTTGGCATCGTCACCAGTCCTGTGTGGGAGGCACAGGCCTTGACCCCGGCAAAGTTTAATATTTGCCAGCAGGTCTTTTGAGGGAAGCGACTGAAGGGGCCTGGCTTTCCTCTCACCCTTAAGGGGGTTTGCCCTACCGAGCTGCTTTGATGGGTTGCGGTTCGATATGTGCTGCCTGCTGGTTTTCTTGGCAGTCCCCTTGGAAAGAAAAGGAGGGAATGCCGCTGGAAGCATGGAGGTACCCGAAAATACCTCAAAAGAAGGGGGTGAGGGGGAGTCCCCTACACCCGTAGACGTAGGAGAGGAGTAAGCCTCCTCTTCGGTCAAAGAAATATGGAGGGTCACCTGTGCAAGCACAGGGGGGGGGGACCTCCATTTTTTTTGTGGAGCTGCCCGAGGGCGGCTCCGTTGATGAGCAAGGGGAATTGGGGAGAGATTTGGATTTTTTAAAAAAAATTTCATACATGGGCATGGTGAGCCTCTTTATTACACGGGATTCAATCGCGCATTACCTCTCGCAGTAGCCCGCACTGCAAGAGGTGCTTACAGGCCCGGCAAAGCCAGGCGACGCCATTTGGGACCACCAATCCCGCCTGGTGGCCTGGCAGTCCATCGGCATGGCGGCTCCACCTTAGACACGGTGTAAAACTGATAGAGTGTGAAGAGGAAAGGAAAAGGGATGTGAGGAAGGTATGGGTGGGGATGAAGCAGGTTATTAAAAAAACTTATCCCGAACCGGAGCTCAGGGGTTAGAAAACGTTGTCCCCTCCCCCCTTAGCCCCGATTCGAGACGGTTGGCTTGAGAAGAATGTCAGCATCTACCCTGTGAAATTAGAGGCTGCCTAGAGAAAGTTGTGGGAAAAGTTGTATGAAAAGCGACGAAGTAGGGGAGAAATACATGCTATCTGAAGATAGAAAGAGAGGCTAAGCTGGGGCCGGACGGAGCGCTGGATCCCGTCAGCATGGCGGCCAGGATGGCAAATCGCCGCGCCCCTTACGGGGACAAAAATATTTAGCCCAACGCTTGTGTCTAGGATGTGAGGGAGGGTGAAGGATATTTCGATGTGTCGTTTCATTGACGAGAAGAGCGAAGCCGGTAGTAGAAGTGGAATGTATGTCGTACATTGAGCGAGGAACTGAAGAGGAGCCTATCGCGAGCGTTAGAGATTAGAATGGAACTTGTTCCACATTGGAGGTGTCCCCCTGTATGTAGGGCGTGGGCAGAGCTATTTTCATTTCTACTCCGGGCATGGAAATAAAATTGATCAAAAGAAAAGAAACTTTGGATTTCCATTTGGGAGAAACGCGAAGGTTAGCTACCATTTCTCCATGCCTTCAAACCTTCCTCAGTTAATCTTAAGTCATCTTATTTAAAGTCATCTGACCGGACTAAAGAGACTACCCTCTAAAGTTTTTCTATTATTTTAAATCTTCCTTCGGTTCCTTTACTTCTTAACATGGAATAAATAAATGGGGCGAAAGCACAAAGGCCTAATGGTCAGGAAACTGGTGTTGTTTGTACTCGTAGCTGCACTCCGGGAGCAGATGGCATCTCTGCTGGCTCCGACCGCTTGGGCGATTAAATGAAAGACCCCGTTGCCAGGACCAGGAGGCCCACTGCCGTACGGACCTCCACAGTGAGGTATGACTCATCGAGTCCACTTGTTGATCTGAAGTCAAGAACTCCTTTCACAGCTATTGCACGTCCGCCAAAACGTTCTCCGCTGTGATAGAAAACCTATATCCTACAACCTGTGTTTAGGTCCGCCACCCTTAATACAATCAAGTGGGGCCGCGCTTTCTGGGAGGTTGTCCTGTAGTGACATGTTAGCGTTGAGAGACGGTGTTATATGGTGATGGAATTTTATAGCACCCATCTGTGCTAGCTATCCATGCAACTGCTAGGAAGCGGAAGTTCTACTGAAACTTAACCTCACGTGGAATATATCCAAGTGGGATCGTCCCACACCAGTATTGCATTCAGGTAGTGTGGTCGTGTAATATCCACTTGGGCATAACCTGACCACTCTTCAAGATTTTTCTCCTGCCCTACAGGTTAGATAGAGCTTGAAAAAAAAAGCCTTGCACTCCTCCCCGGGATTTTCTGGAAGCGAAAGTGCTAAAAAGAAAATTATACTTTAAACGCGCACCCCACAAACATAAGCAATAAATTTTGGTTTCTTTTCATAATTTACTTCACACAAATCTCAATACTATGAAATTGTTTACTTGCTTGTTTAGAATTTAATAGCGCATCAATTGTTTAAAATAACAGAATTTGTAGGAGAAAAGTATGACTAAATTTAAGAAAGGAATATCGTAAAATAAATATTAAAATTCCGCCACCAAGTTAGACGCCCTTTTTATGGCCACTTTTCTCAAAAATATTCAGCCCAACATGGGAATAAATTAATATCAACAAACATTTTATTCAGTGCTGGGAGAGTATGCGATCTATCAAGGTCTTTTTGGTCTATGAGCGAGCGTGTCGTTACGAGGTCTAGGTTTAAGTAACCTTATTTTTGGATTAGTTGTTTTGGGGACGCTTGGATTTTCCCATTGTTTAGCTCCATTCTAATAAACTAAGCGTCACAAAAACAACAAATAAATAAATAAGAAGCTTAGTTAAAATTATCTCTGAGGTTGCTAGCTTGTCGTTAACGTTCCTTTGTTCGTAGATCACAGAATCCTTAGTAGCCCGCATAGTATACCAGCAACAATAATAACACGAGAATAGAAATCGATGCCTCTATTAATTATCGGTTTCTTGTCCGACTCAAAATAAGAAATATGAAAAGTAACTAGAGTCGTTATTAAAACACGAACCCAAACGATTTTATAGATATGTAAATAATGATGAGCCAATAAGAGCGTGCATGGGATCCTTCAAGACGATGATTCCGACCTCGGGGTGAAGTCCGTATCGGAAAAGTTTTGCTGTCAAAGATGCAAATAACTTACACTGGAAAACACAATTTTCCAGTGTTTTTGACTATCTTGAGCCACAAGATACCCTCGCTTTGTAAAAAATAACGCAGCTATCGCATGTGTGCTTATTTTATAGAATATTTTAACAATTCACATACACTGGAAAATAATGCAACATTGCTTGACTTTAATGTTTGTACAACTTTAATTTATTCATACAATAGATATTGTTATTGTAATTAGATTTTGTACAATTCGTTAAGACAAAAATATTTATTCTAATAGTTTTTCAATGAGCCCACTTAAAACTGTAGATGGACATTAAGGGAGTGATAGTGATGCAATGGCTAGGATGTTAAATATGCACATATTTTCTTTCAGTATATACACTCGAGGATATTCTAATTCTAGCTGAATGGAACTTGAACTTCAGTGGTAATGATGAGGAGAAATTAGAGGGCATTGTAATTACAAAGGAGATACTTTCAAAAGAGATATAATAAAATTTAGTAAATCCCTGGGCCTTGGTGAAGTTTTTCCTAAGATTTTGAAGGAATGTAAAGATGTGTTAAGTGAGCCCCTGGTATTCCTATTTAAAAGATAGTTAGAGATTATCATTATACCTACATCATGGAAGAAAGCTAATATGATACCTACAGTATATTTAACAATGGGAATAAAAGAATGGGGTCTAATTACTGATCAATGAATTTGACATCAGTGATGGGGAAAATTATGGAATCTATAGTAGAGAAATTAGGGATCACTTAGATAAACATAATTTGATCAATAAATCTCAACACGGCTTTACTAGGGGTAATTCATGTTCGGCTAATTTAATGTCCTTTTATAAATAGGTGTATGATATTACCGATAGGATAAGAATTAGGATATTTTTATTTGGATATAATTAAGTCTTTCGACAGGGTGCCACACTATTTTTCAGATAAATATTTATGGAAAAATATTTTTTAACAATATCTTTGGTTTGCTTCTTACATGACATGTTTTTTGTTGTGATATCTTTGGGTTGTACATTTCTGCGAACTTTGTTTAACGAAAGTAGCATTGTGGAGAGTAGTGGGGAAAAATCCCATGTAGTATGCTAGGTAGGAGGGTTGCCGAAGAAGGTGTTTGGTTCATTTTCATGAAGAGTCCAAGTGTACTATAGAAAGCGAGGTAGGCTCTCCATGGTGAGATAAAACACAGAGTTTACTTTATTGGTGATTAGGCTGCGCAGAGTAGTAAAGTGAAGGTCTTTGGTAAGAGTAAGTTGCTGTGTTGGTAATACTCCTTGTGGAGGAATTTTGTCTAAAGAAATTTACAAATTTCCAAGTATTTGTTCATCATAATTAAGCGAAAGATAATGATATGGGTAAATTCTGTCTGTAATTAATTTGTGGGATGGTCTAGTAAAATATTACTCTTGTCCATCAGAACTCGGCTGAGATTTTTAAAATACGTATCTTGCTTAATGGTGTTATTGTCTAACTCATTTACGACGTGTTTTATTTAAATTGATCGCTGGCAACAACTTATTTAAATTGAATTCGTTCACGTCCTCGGTGGAGGCAGCTCTAAATAATCCCTTTAGTATTTCTCCTCCCATATCATGTAAGACACGTGTTCTACGAGCCTTCGCAAAGCTTGTGTAAGCCAGGGTTGTTAGTTTATGTTGCGAATGTCCTTTTACACGAGTTGGATGTGTTCTAATATATGTCAGCTGTCCGTGTTCTATGTCGCCTAAATCAAATGAGAGCTTGTAAAATAATAATTTACGAAAGTGGTTTTGGGGGGACTTAACTTTTTTCCCAAGGTAAAAGTGTCCATGTTGAGTCTTATTGATTTCTTTAGCTAGGGTATGGATATTCTCAAGGAAGTGCGAGGGTTGGTTACTAATAATCTGGCGGCCCTAACGTATATAAAAACATTCGCAAATATTTTGACTTATTTCCCGTATCCAAGTTTTTTACAACTACACCATTCAAGAGATTGAGTGAAGGCAAAACACATGAAAGGAGTAAAGAGAAAATAATGCCAGATATCTCAATAGAGTTTATTCTCTCGAATAAGATATATTTTGGATCCTTGACTAACTTTGGGGGAGGGTAATGGTCGTTGTCGTAGAATGGACTCTCGACGATACACCATATATAACTATTCGTTAAGGGAACTTCTTTAATTATCTTTAGAGTGCGTGGATGTCTGGCGGGCCGATATTATGTATCTTCGATATAATTAAGAAGTGGAACTGAGCTCAAGGATAATAATATTGCTATCATTAATAAAATAGAGTTTTATTAATAATAACTATCAACAATACACAAAACGGAAAATATTGACATAAACAGAGAATGGAAAGGGTCGTGGGGGCTCGGGCTAATCCGAGGATTAAAAGATTTAAAAAGGTAAAACGAATATATAGTTAAAGAGATGGGATGGTTCGCTAAACCATTTAAAGCACAGGATAGAATTGACAAAAGGGTTAAATACTCAAAGGTAACGTTCGGCTTACGTAATTTTATACTGGTGGTGCAGAGGAAGTCGACGTGAAGGAATTTTCGGTCCGCTGGCGAGTTCCAGCCGAAGGGGGGAAATAAAATGATCCTGACGTGGCGTCTTAGGAATGAGAACCGTTTCTCGACGAACGGCTTGAAGAACAATGGCTGTTCTACGTTGTTCTCTTCTGAACAACAGGGGGGGGGGGTGAGAACCATCTCTTGTCTACGGGCTCAAGAACAATGGCTGTTCTACGTTGTTCTCTTTTGAACAACAGGGGAGGGTGAAAACCGTTTCTTGTCAACGGGCTCGAACGAACAATGGCTCTTCTAACGTTGTTCTCTTCCTGAACAACAAGGGAAAAGCCTTGTAGACTTGGCGTCACGAAAGGCTCGAACCTTGGCACTCAAGGGATATTGTCCTTCTTTTGGACAAGTGATGGTGAATCTCGAGGTCGTGGTCCCTTGGCGCACAAAGTGAGAGAGGGTCATGGTAATGTTTCGCGACGAAAATCTGGATCTCCAGTCTGATCTTAGTGGTAAAGTTTCCATCTAAATAGTCAAGACACTCCCTTGGCGTGGGGGACAATGGAATGGGAGCTTCGAGGAATGCACAGCCGAGCCTGGGAACAATGCCTTATCTGCCCATAAGCCTAACTCAATCTGGCGAGGTCGGCGTATGGCGGCAAACGGGGGAAGATAAACCTCCTTGTTTAAACATTGACTCAGGTGGCTGCGATAAGGTGCCAAGCTTCAAGGCGAAGATGCACGTGGGAAGCATCGTGGTTTTAAATAACCTGTGATAGGGGTTGAAATTAACGCGGCCTCAACCCGTTCTATCACACCCCTCCATTCCGGGGGGAAGTTGTCACTTCGAAAAAAAGAGAGAAGAGACAACGATAGAGCTCCATTGTGGAGAACTCGTTTTCTTGTACCAACCGTACCTTCCTGCACCTAACTAGTATTACCTCAATACATATGATTATTTTGATCTTTTGATTATAAGGGAAAATAACCTTTAATACAACTTAATAAAAAAAAAGGCATGGAACAATGAAATGATATAAGATTAGTACATATGGGACAAAATAATTTATACGTAATTTAATGGGTACAAATATATACATACAAAAAAAATAGACATTGAGCGTTACAAAATTCAGACATATACATTAACTAATTATATTACAAGAGAATCTTAATTTAAGTCGTACAAGACGGTATATACCTACATGGAGATACTAATTCTATGAATACAATTACTCTATGCTATTCGGTAACGCATTCCTACTGAGTGCGTCAGCGACCTGGTTATCGGAACCTTTTATATAATTTATTTTAAATTGATACTCTTGCAAGAGTAAACTCCAGCGCATGATTCGGCCGTTGGAGTGTCGCACATTCCTAATATAGGCTAACGGACGGTGGTCGGTTCCTATCTGAAATTCTTTTCCTATCAAGTACATTTTGAATTTGTCTAGGACCCAGATAATTGATAGAGCTTCCTTTTCTATAGTAGCATATCTCTTTTCGCATGGTAATAATTGGCGACTAGCATATGCAACTGGATGACTCGTTCCGTCATCCTCGTATTGAAGGAGTACACCTCCAATGCCCTCGTTGAACGCGTCGGTCTTAATCCCAAAGGATTTTTCCGGGTTGGGCAACTTTAAAATGGGGGCAGAAATGAGCTTACTCTTGAGCTGATTAAAATGGGAAATAGCGACATCATTCCAACGTAGACGATCGGGTGAATTCTTTTTTAAAAGGGAACTGAGGGGCGCCGAAATTGCAGCGAAATTCGGAACGAATCGCCGATAGTACGAAGCTGATCCTAGGAACGATCTTAATTGCTTCTTTGTAATCGGGAGGGGCATGTCGGCGATTGCCTTAATATTATCCTCT
This sequence comes from Ceratothoa steindachneri, assembly GCA_963969495.1. Classification (NCBI taxonomy): domain Eukaryota; kingdom Metazoa; phylum Arthropoda; class Malacostraca; order Isopoda; family Cymothoidae; genus Ceratothoa; species Ceratothoa steindachneri. The sequence goes on from OZ018327.1 coordinate 158,849,342, forward strand.
TGGGGACCCAACTGGCTTTGTCCTATTTTGAAACCCAAATAGTTTATGGTTTCGTGGGCAAAATTGCATTTGCTGGGGCCAATGGTGAGGCCATTTTCGCGCAGTCACTCGAAGAGAGCTAATAGGGTGGTTAAATGGTGACTCCATTCGTGAGTAGCGACGTAGACATTATCAAAGTAAAAGAGTACGTTTGGAAGTATATCTAACAACCTTCTCATGAGACGGTTATAGTTGCTTCAAGCAGTGACGAGGCCAAAAGGAAGGTACTTGAATTGCATAAGGCCTTTCTCCGTTGCAAAGGCGGTATATGCTTTCACCTCGGGCCGGAGAAGGATTTAATAATACGCCTTGCACAAATCGAGTTCTGAGATTAACTTGGCGTTTTCGAAAAGGCGGAGGTTTTGGTCTACCAACGGGATGGGCTCGGCGTCGAACACAGTTACCGAATTTAACTTCCGGAAGTCGGTGCACATCCGATAAGAGCCATCAGGTTTCTTGACCATGACGATTGGGGAACAATAACTAGAGGTGGAAGGTTCTATGATGTCTAAACTAATTAAATTATCAACTTCGGCGTTAAAGGCTTGGCGTAAATGAATCGGCATGGGATAGGGTTTTGAACGGACGGGTTCTAAGGTTGTTAATTTGATATCATGCTCTAATCTAGTAGCGCAATCAGGCTTCTCTGAAATAACGTCGTTGAACCGACATAATAGTTCTTGTAGCTGACTCTTTTGATGTGGTGTCAGCCGCGCGTCGATATCCAGGTCAGAGGGTTCAAAAGGCTCGCCTGGTAGGGAAGGAAGAGGGTAATCGGCATCAGGTTGTATGCACACTGTCTGGATTACATTAAGGGACTCCGCGGGGTAATCCTCTTCAAGCGCCGATGTTTCGTCCAGTGCTACGAAGGTATCTCCATGGGCGCGCCGGTGGTACTTTTTCAATAAGTTGACGTGATAGAGCTTATCGCCTGCTGGGGTACCAATGAGGTAATCTACCGGTCCTCGTGCCTCACGGACCGAGTACGGACCTTTCCATTGGCTCAGTAATTTATTACTGGCTGTGGGAAGGAGCAGGAGTACTTCATCACCGGGCTTAAATTTACGATCTTCGGACCTGACATGAAAATAGGTTTTGTATTTCTCCAAATTGACATCGGCATTTTTATAGGCGATGTTTGCGCATTTCTCGAGCCTCTGGCGTAGGTCCAAGACATAGGCGTAAGATGACTGGAGTTCTTGATCCAGTTGGGGCTTGATTAACAATTCTTTTAAAATAATGAGTGGCCCGCGTACATTACGTCCATAAAGGAGCTCGAACGGGGCGAAGCCTAATGTACGGTGGGGAATTTCCCGATAGGCGAATAGGGCGACCGGGAGATATCGGTGCCATTCGCGGGGCTGCTCGGCACAGATCTTCTTAATAATGGATTTTAAATTTCCATTTAATTTCTCGCACATCCCGTTTGTCTGTGGCCGGAAGGGGGTGGTAAAAAGGGGCTTTACCATGAGCAGCTTCCCTACGTACTCCATCAACTCAGAGGTGAATTGTCGGCCTCTATCGGAGAGTATTTCCTTGGGGACACCTACCCTTGAAAAGATGGAAATGAGGGCCTCGGCGCAAGAAATACTGTCGATTCGGTGAAGGGGGACAGCCTCGGGAAAACGGGTTGCAAAGTCTACCAAGGTGAAAATGTAGCTGTGCCCTTCGCTCGAAGGGGGGTGGATAGGGCCAACCAGGTCAATGGCCACTCTGGAGAAGGGTTCAGTAATGACTGGTCCCCTTTGTAAGGGAGCAGGTTTGACCCGCCCCTTAGCGGACGTCTTCTGGCACACATCGCACGATCGACAATGCTTTAAGATGTCAGCTGCAGCACCTGGCCAATAAAAATATTTAAAAATGCGCTGGCCCGTTTTAGTGTGACTAAAATGACCGGAAAAATGCTGTCATGAGCCACTTTAAGCACTATAGGGACATGGGATCGTGGAAGGCATAGGACAGTAGTAACAGCGTGATTACTGTCCTCGGCGGATCGATAAAGTAAGCCACCTTCATCCAGGTACCGGATGACTTTGGGTCCACAGACAGTCTCCGTGTCCTGGTTTTAGGCCTTATCCCATAGGGGGGTGTTAGTAATTCACACTCCTTTTGTGCCGTCCTAAAGTCCTGGTTAAGGATCTCCGAGAAATCGGACGGTATCGGGGTTCTGATGGGGACGGGCTCCTGGGCTTCTTTCTTAGCTCGGCCTCGAGGAAGGGCGGCCTGAGACACAGGGTCGGAACTTACTTGAAAACTCTGTCCTATAAGTACGGAACAGAATTGTATGGGTGCTGAAATGACTTCAGCCCAGCCATCATAATATTGACACTACAGGTAAAATCTAACGATGGGGATTCGGTTCGCCCACCCAAGGTAGTGATGTACCACCGCAAATTTTTCGTGGTTAGGGTCCACCGGGGGGAGGAGTTCGTCGGACACGATGAAACACGTACATCCTGTGTCCCTGACGAGAGTCGATACTCGGCAGCCGTTCACGCTGCCCTCCTCAAATTTCAAAGTTCCCGATAAACTTTTATCAAAAATAAAATTTACCTGGTGGCCTGACGGAGGGGGAGAAGTTTCTGCTTGGGTCTGCACCACCGGGGAAGCCGGGGTTGCATTAATCTGGTAAACTTGGTGGGCTGGTCCGCTTTTAAGCCTAGAATTTTGGGGGCAATTCCAGCTCATGTGGTTTTCTACACCACAGGTGAAGCATTTGATTGGTCGCTTCGGGAAGAGAGATGGAGGAGAAATCTTAACGGGAGGTTTGGAGTCCCGTTGTTGGTTTTGGGGAAAGAAGTTTTGGGGTTTTACGGGGCTCGGAAACTTCGTCAGCTTTCCTGGGAAAGGACGCGAATCCTTCCTTCTTTCCTTGTAGGGGGATTGGTGAGAAGTTCGATTCTCCTTTGGGTATAAATTATGGCTTGCGGCATAGACATCCGCTTCTTCGGTACATTCTTTAAAGGTCTGGCACCGACGATCCTTGACGAACGCACGGATCTCCGTCGGGAGAGACGCCAAAAATTGATCTCGCAACACGAAGTCTGTTAAGGACTCGTAGTTCGGATCAACCTTTGAGGATTCTAACCAAAATTTAAAATTCCTCTGAAGAATGTATCCGAATTGACGGAACGTCTGTCCGGGTTTAATACGACCTCCTCGAAATTCTTGGCGGTAGAAATCGGGAGTCATATTATGAGCGGCCAATAACTCAGCTTTTAAGGTGCTGTAGTTAATTGTACACCCAGATGGTAGAGATATAAAAAATTCGCGCAATTTACAATTTAACAGGGGAAGTAATCTGGCTACCCCTTCAGCCTCCAGATCCATGTTATTGATTTCGAGGATCTTTTTGAAGTGGGCTAAAAATGCTCGGAAATCCTCTCCATCCTTGAAATTGAGGAGCTTTGGTGAGAGATTGGGGGGGGGGGGGCTTCGGAACGGGAACTGGCGGACTGTATCTCTGCTTCAACACGAGCTAATTCAATCTGATGGTGAAGCTCAGCTTGTCTTATCCGTTCCTCTCTTTCTCTTTCTTCTCGTTGGATTTCTCTTTCTCGTTCTTCTCTTTGGATTTCTCTTTCTCTTTCTATTTCTGTTCTTTGCTCCTCTTGAACGTACTCAATTAGTTCTTTTCTTGAGAGTCCCAAGGATTCTCCTTGCGCTTTAAAGATTTCGAACTTAGTCATCTTTGCACTTGGGGGCGCACTAGTCAACCAACTAAAATTCCTTGCAACAAGAATTATGCCTCTATAGAATTAGCCTACCTAAATATGGGCACTGACCTATTCGTACTTGGTTTCTCGATCTAAATAACCACTGGCTAAAATCACAAAAAAAAACACAAACAAATTATTCTGACAGTTTATTGAGCTACTCCAGCTTCTTAAGTTTCAAAAAAGGGATAGCAATCGTTAAAACAAAAGGGAACTACTATACTCTATTATTATAACGAATAACACTATGCTTTACTCGACTGAGACCAGTGTTTGCAGAGATATAGCGTTAAACCTTACACACCTGATACCAAATTTAAATAATATATATATATATATATATATATATATATATATATATATATATATATATATATATATATATATATACATATATGTCGTAGAATGGACTCTCGACGATACACCATATATAACTATTCGTTGAGGGAACTCTTTTAATTATCTTTAGAGTGCGTGGATGTCTGGCGGGCCGATATTATGTATCTTCGATATGCTTAAGAAGTGGAACTGAGCTCAAGGATAATAATATTGCTATCATTAATAAAATAGAGTTTTATTAATAATAACTATCAACAATACACAAAACGGAAAATATTGACATAAACAGAGAATGGAAAGGGTCGTGGGGGCTCGGGCTAATCCGAGGATTAAAAGATTTACAAAGGTAAAACAAATATAAAGTTAAAGAGATGGGATGGTTCGCTAAACCATTTAAAGCACAGGATAGAATTGACAAAAGGGTTAAATACTCAAAGGTAACGTTTGGCTTACGTAATTTTATACTAGTGGTACAGAGGAAGTCGACGTGAAGGAATTTTCGGTCCGCTGGCGAGTTCCAGCCGAAGGGGGAGAGTAAAATGATCATGACGTGGCGTCTTGGGAATGAGAACCGTTTCTCGACGAACAGCTTGAAGAAAAATAGCTGTTCTACGTTGTTCTCTTCTGAACAACAGGGGATGGGGGGGTGAGAACCGTCTCTTGTCTACGGGCTCAATAACAATGGCTGTTCTAATGTTGTTCTCCTCTAAACAACAAGGGGGAAGGGTGAGAACCGTTTCTTGGCGAACGGGCTCAAAAGAACAATGGCTGTTCTACGTTGTTCTCTTTTGAACAACAGGGGAGGGTGAAAACCGTTTCTTGTCAACGGGCTCGAACGAACAATGGCTCTTCTAACGTTGTTCTCTTCCTGAACAACAAGGGGGAAGCCTTGTGGACTTGGCGTCACGAAAGGCTAGAACCTTGACACTCAAGGGATATTGTCCTTCTTCTGGACAAGTGATGGTGAATCTTGAGGTCGAGGTCCCTTGGCGCACAAAGTGAGAGAGGGTCTGGTGATGTTTCGCGACGAAAATCTAGATCTCCAATCTGATCTTAGTGGTAAAGTTTCCATCTAAATAGTCGAGACACTCCCTTAGCGTGGGGAACAATGGAGTGAGAGCTTCGAGGGAATGCACAGCCGAGCCTGGGAACAATGCCTTATCTGCCCATAAGCCTAACTCAATCTGGCGAGGTCGGCGTGTGGGGGCGAACGGGGGAAGATAAACCTCCTTGTTTAAACATTGACTCAGGTGGCTGTGATAAGGCGCCAAGCTTCAAGGCGAAGATGCACGTGGGAAGCATCGTGGTTTTAAATAACCTGTGATACGGGTTAAAATTAACGCGGCCTCAACCCGTTCTATCACATTCGTTTATAGGTGGAGTCAGCTTTTCGGTCGTCTACCGGAGATGGATGTGATAGTGGGGAAAGGTCTTGGACCTCTTCAGGTTTCGGGGTTCATGGGACTTATTCACATGGTGGTTGATCGACCATTTTGGGAGGTTGTGCTTGTAATGGAGGAGATGATCTTGCTATTAGCGGAAGATTTTCTGTAAGAGGTGAAATATTAGTAATTGAGGTTATCTGGGTTTCAAGAATAAGGGGTGAGAGTAGAGGTGTGTGGTTTCATAAGCGTTCAAGATACTAGGACGTCAACATATTTGACGGGTTAATTAGTAGATTTATATCTGATGCACAATGTTCTGATGCGAGTTATTTTCCGGCATACGTCTGAGATGATTTTTGAACGCTCTAAATTCCTAAGATCGAGGATGCCGAGCCTGTTTTTCGGAGCTTTTCCATTATTCAGTAGGCCCAGTTTCATCGTGAATATAGTTTCGCGTTGGTATTTGGGGGTACTATAATCTTCATGTAGCATCGCATCCCAAGGAAGACAGCCCTAGGTGGTGAGGTTCTTTGACGTAGTTGTGCCTTTAATTCGGTGTTTCGATGGTTCGATTCTCTCCAAACCAAATCAAAGCTTTTGAAAGCACGGTCCGTTAATTTTTTATCGACATTCGTTTTGTAGGAGCGAGAGCTGGAGTCAGGGTACAAAGCAACGTTTGAATCTATAAGATCTTAAGGTGTGGCGTGTCCCCTATGGCAGTCTGAGTTAGAGCTAGACATTCTTACCCATGGGGCGAGGTGTTTATTAATGTTCGAAGCCAGAGCAGAGCTTTAAGCAGTTACGGCAATCGAGAGGGAGCCCATGTGGTACATACTAATCTAGGATACAGACAACAAATACAACCTCGCGAAATTCTGGAGAAAGATAAACAAACATGAAACTAAAACTAAATGAGAGAACGGTCGAAGATCCAGAAGATAAAGAATCCATATTATGACAGTGCTGGAAGAACGCATTCAGTATATCTCAAGAATAAAACCAGAATTTTGATCATTAACACCAATAATATAGGGTAGACTACTTAAACAACATAATCATGGAGAGAGATAAAATAACTTTGGGAGAGGACAAAAGAAGGACCAATGGGAGAGTCAGGAATAAGGTGGGAAAATATCAGAGCTCTGGACTTCTTCATTATTGTAATCCTAAACATCTCTAATGCTTCTCCCTAAATTAGGAAAGCATACAAAATGAATAGAACTTCGCTTCCAACCCCCAAATTTCTGCTTGAGGTTGTACGCAAGTTTTTTGAGAGGGTCGTGAACAACACGCTGACGATCCACCTCGAGGCACACGAATTGCGACCGCAGCATCAACACAGATTTTGAAGAAACGGGAAATCAACACGACGCTCACTAAATTCATGTACATGTTAGCCATAATAAAGCACGACGACCACTATTTCTACGTAGGGTTTCACGAATTCAAAAGTTACTCGCTAAATATGTCGAGCGGACTTAAAGTACATTATTTACCAACTCGGTATGCCGTCTGGCATGGACAGAGTCCTGTGAATAAATATCTGTCTAAACGGCATGCATCGCGCTAAAAGGATTTGATGTGCCTCAATTCGAGCTCTCTGAAGAAGTATCCCAAGGAGGCTGCCTTAGACATACCTTCTACATCATATAGACAGGGGATATGCCACCCCCAGTAAAAGAATCATCTACAAAAATTACAATTTACCGACGACGTCACACAGGCAGTCAAATCCGCCTAAAGGTACGCCCCAGCCATCGCCATGATGACAGGATTTTTTTTTTTTTTTAAGGGCCTATCTGGCGACTGCCGACTTAGGCATAAGTCGCCGTAAAAAACAGCCTAGTTCTAGGCTACTTTAAGAAATTAAACAGAAAAAATAAAAAGAAATAACAATAACAATAACAAAGCAATAACAAAAACAATTACAAAAACAACAACAACAATTAAATCGGGTTAAATAAAAGGGAGAAGGCCGGCCTCCCCCAAAAAGTCAATAAGTCCACCAGTCAAAGTACACGCACTCGTCCCGAGCACAAGGGACAGGCGGTAGCGACCCCGCCCATCCCGGTACCAGGACAGGTGTCGTGCGCGAAGATCACCCAGACTGGGACATTCGACAAGAATGTGCCGAACAGTCTGGGGGACGACGCAGTCGTTGCAATAGGGCGCAGGCGAGCGCTCCATCAGATAGCGATGCGTCACACGAGTGTGCCCTATTCGGAGACGTCAGAAAGCAACCTGAAGCCGCCGCGGCATTGGGGGATAGGTCCATGGGAACAGTCGCGGCGCAATGGCTCGCAACTTTAAGTTCCCCTCGACCGTCTCCCATCTTCTTTGCCAAGCAGTCCGAAGAGCTGCCCGTATTCCTGCCATGTAGTCAGTGTGAGGAATAGCAAAACGCTGGTCCGGTCGCAGAGTCCTCGCGGACTCTTTGGCGCCCTCATCGGCGCGCTCATTCCCCGCAACTCCTACATGTCCAGGAACCCAGCAGAAGATAATCTCGACATCTGCCCGGCTCGCCAAAACCGTGGCGTCACGGATATCGCGAACGAGGGGATGCGGAGATTCCAATGCCCCGAGAGCACTCAGGGCGCTTTGTGAGTCGCTATAGATCACAATCCGGTCTCCGAACCGGGCACGTCGCGTTATCTCCCGTACCGAGTGGTGTATTGCCACCAGCTCGGCCGTGAAGACAGACGCAGCGCCCGGTAGAGCCCCGCTGACTTCAAACAGAGGGGATACGGCGTGGAAGCCGACCCCCTCTTGGAACTTGGAGCCATCCGTATACACTGGCACGGTACCAGCGTGACACGATGTGTGCTCCAAAAAGGTCGAACGCAATACTCCCGGTGCAGTACAAGCTTTGGGAGCAGCGGCGTGGCGACAAATAGCCAAATGTGGTACCCTCCAGGGTGGCGTCCTGGGCAGAACCAGGGACGCCACCGGCCCGAGAGCTATATCTACCTCTCGAAGGAGTTTCCTGGCCCTAAACCCAAAGGGCTTAGGGTATGACTGGCGTCTCTCGGCGGCATAGGCACCCTTGAGATCAGCTGCGGATTCAGTGAGAGCTGTTGGCGACTGAGGGAGGCGCCGGGCTCGCGTGTACAGGCGAGTGATGCACTGCACGCGGCGCAGAGCGAGTGGCATCTCCCCAGCATCGACCAACAGGCTCTCACTGGGGGAAGTGCGGAAGGCAACGGTCGCAAGGCGAAGGCCAGTGTGGTGGATCGAATCCACATTCCGCAATAAACGCTCGGCTGCGGATGCATAAAACTCACATCCGTAGTCGAGCTTCGAGCGAACAAAGGATCGAAAAAAAAGTAAGGCAGTAGCCCTATCAGCGCCCCAAGCGCTGAACGTCACGGAACGGAGAATGTCCATGGCGCGGGTACAAGAGACCCTAAGGCTGCGAATATGAGCCTCCCAGGTGAGGCGTCGGTCGAAAACAAGACCAAGGAAACGGTGCGACTCAACCACATCCAGGCGCACCCCATTAAGAAACAAATCTGGGTCGGGGTGAAGCCGTGGATGGCGGCAGAAGTGCACCACCTTAGTCTTGGCCAAAGAAAACCGAAACCTCTCCACTTCGGCATAGCGAGAGACGCGGTTCAATGCCTGTTGGAGTCGACGCTCCAGAGTTGGCATCTGGGCCGCGCCAAAAGAGATCGAAAGGTCGTCCACGTAGAGCGTAGCGAGAACATCTTCCGGCAGCACCGAGGTGATGCCGTTGATGCTCAGGGCAAAGAGTGTGACACTGAGGACACGTCCCTGCGGAATACCCTCTTCCTGTTCCTTTGGGCCGGAGAGGGCTCCCCCCACCCGTACGCGGAATCGACGATCTCGCAAAGATTCAGATATAAACATTGGGAGGCGTCCTCTCGCCCCCATCGTGTGCAGAGTCTCCATGATACCGTATCGCCATGCGGTATCATAGGCCTTTCCCAGATCAAAAAAGACCGTGGTGTAGTGCTGTCTACGAAGGAAAACCTCGCAGCCGGCATTTTCCAGTCGGAGCAGCGCATCCGACGTGGAGTGGAACTTGCGGAAGCCGCACTGTGCGGAAGACAGATGGCCCCTTGCTGTACAGGAAAAAGGCTAGTCTAACATTTAACAATTTCTCCATCAACATGCACACACAAGAGGTTAGAGAGATTGGGCGGAAACCGTTCGGAGTAGAGTGATCTCTCCCCGGTCTGCGAAAGGTAAGCACAGTAGCGATTCGCCAGGAGTCTGGGAGAAGACCTTCCACCCAGATCCTGTTGAACAAATCTAACAGAAAGGCCATGCCTCGCTCACCCACGTGTCAGAGCATGGCGTACGGGACATCGTCGGGACCATGGGCGGTGTCCGCGCACGAAGCGAGAGCGGAACGCAACTCACTCACAGTAAACTTGTCGTTGAAGGTAAAGTCCAGCCGGCGGCCTTCCACGACATCACGACGTGCATTGAATGCTGGCGGAGCAGCATCCCGAGTAACGAATGCGGAAAAAGCGGTCGCGAAGGATTCCGCCACGGACGCGGGGTCCGAGATTGCGGTCCCATTCTCCTGGAGAACAGGAGGGGGGTCGTGCGAGAACTTGCCCTGAATCCTTTTGACTCCCTTTCACACCTCAGTTAAAGGGGTCTTTCCGTTAAGTGAAGACACGTATGCCTGCCAAAAAGAACGGCAGGCGTGCTTCGAAATATACCGGAACCTAGCCCTAGCCCTAGCCCGACGAAATTTAGCGACAGTGAAATCGTTCGGGCGGCGCTTATAGCGCATGTAGGAATAACGCTTCTGTTTTAGGGCCGTCTCACACTCGGCCGACCACTATGGGAGGGGTCGGCGTGCAAAACGGCCAGACGTCCTAGGAATAGTAGTCAGGCCCACGGCGATGAGGTTGCCGGAGAAGAACTCAACGGCCTCATCTACCGCCTAAAACTCCTCGACTGAGATAGAGAATTCAGTCATTTCCTGAAATGCTGGCCACCGCGCCCACGCCAAGCACCACCGAGGTGGGCTCTCAGGCGGCAGTTGCCCTGAAAAGGATATTTGAATGGGAAAGTGATCACTACCATGGAGGTCATCGACCATCCCCCAATCAAAATTAGGCTGTGCATCCGAAGAGCATAAAGATAGGTCAAGGCAAGAAAATGAAGCTGTTCTCGGACAGTAATGCGTAAACTCATCCACGTTTAGGACACCCATCTCAAGCTCTTCGATCAGATCGGCAAGGACTTGTCCCCTGGGATTTATAGAGTAATCTCTTCAGAGAGGATGCCTCCGGTTCAGATCTCCAAGCAAGAGAAAGGGCCTCAGCAACCGTGCCACGACGTGGCGGAAGTCCCCCGCGTCGAAGTCAGCTGACGGTGGAATGTACGCAGAAATGATAGTATACCTCCTATCCAGGTGCAGCTGCACAGCCACTGACTGAGAGGAGGTATCTAAAAAGAAAGGAAGAACGGAGACATCATGCTGGGTGTAAACCACGCATCCCCCAGCCCGGCCATCCCGCGGTGGTGGGGTCGTAAAACCCTTATACCCCGGAAGGGCGGGCAGGGAGAACACGCCTAGCATGGTGTCCTGCAAAACGATAGCTAACGGGGAACGGGAGGAGACGAGCCTGGGCAGCTCCTCCCAGTTGGCCCGAAATCCACAGCAATTTCATTGAAGGAATATGCCCTCCAGGCCTAGCTCGGAGGAGACGCGGGGGCCCTCCTTGAACTGAAGACCCTGACGGGAATGGCCGTACGCTTCCAGGGGGCAGAACCCCGGGTGCTGTTAGCCGGACAAAGCGCTGAAGGCGCTGTCGCCTTGAGGCCTTATTGTGGGAGGTTGGGCTCGCCATGCGAGTCTTTTCCTCCCTCCGCCTCGAAACCTTAGGCAGGCGTTACGGCTTCGGGGGCGGGGGGTCCCTGTTTTCGAGGAACCACCATCCCTGAGCCACTTGCTCCACCTCGGGGCGTGGGCGAAGGAGCCGAAGCTCCTTTGTTGCTGTCCTCCTTTCGGGAAACAGCTTTAAGAACCCCGGAAGATGGCCTAGCGACCATCTTCAGGGATGTTGCCTCCGGAACGTCTAACGACTCGGTGACGGCGCGTGGTCGTTTCGCCTTACGGGAAACGGTCACGCTGGGGTAAGAGGGGAAAGCCTTGGTTTTAGCCGGGGCTGGGTATGAACCCTTTTTGCCGTTAGCTTTACCAGGGTAGCGCCCGGGTTGGGTAAAACCCGCAGAAGGGCTCCGAATTGGCGCGGAAACAACCGTTTTCGTTGGGCTGGATGGGCCAGGAGTAGAGGGTGCCTTTCTAACTATTGAGGCATATGACGTCCCAGGCAGAGCCGGGCGCGCAGGACCAAGTCCTTAGCCTCGCGAAATAAAAGTTGATCCTGGGCCTGAACGGCCAGGATTTCTTTCTCAAGGAGATATGAACCACATTGCTTTGAGGAAGCGGAGTGCGGCTCTCCGCAATTGACACACTTGGCCACACATGATTTAGACTTATCGTGTGCGACCTTGGAGAAATTTACACAGACTTCGGGTGACCCCGACTTTGCACGTCTACATGAGCGATTCGTATGGCCGAAGCGGTGACAGTTATAGCACCTCCGCGGCAATGGCACTAATGCCTTCACGCGGTAGCGGTACCAACCGGCACCCACCGACTCAGGGAGCTTGTCAGAGTCGAACGTGACGGAGAGTGTAGGGGTGGGTCTTGAGGCCCCTCCCGGTTTTTTCTCCGACACGTTCGACCTTAACCGCTCCATGGTCGGCCAGCTGTAAGGTGATATCCTCAATGGAGTAGTCAACGAGTTCCCTCGCATAAGCTACTCCTTCAACAAAGTTCATGGTAGAGTGCGGCGTCACACTCACCGGGGTGCCATGAAGTGTCCGAAGAGCACTTATCTTGGCCGCCTTGGCGGGATTCCCTGCATTCGCTAGAAGGCTCTCGTCCGAGAAACGAGAAACGGGTCACCTTCGGCTCTCTACCAATTGCACTAGCTAATCCTCTCCTCTGATGGATGATGTTGCCCTTGGATAACATGGTGCCATCAGTGCAGCGAATAACGAGGAAGCGTTTGAAGCCAGCGGGCTCGAAAACGCCAGGTAACCTCTGAATCAGGAGCCCCATGTCATCGAGGCTCCGCCCTATGCACTTTTGATCCTTGTCGTAGTCAGGGGCTCCGCACCTTGGGGGACATAGGGGCCGGATGTGCCGATCTCAGCTTGGTCGCTTGCCAGAGTGGCAGCAGACCCTTCCGTCCCCGCAGCCCCCGTGGATGGAGAGGAGCCCCGAGTCTTCTTTGTCTTCCTGGTCTTGGTCTTTTTCTTTTTTGGAGAGGAGGGCGGGGAATGAACCCGCTTCTCACCCCCGCCGGTAGAAGCCCCTAGGTCAGATAGACCGGCCTCAGCCAGGTCTTTCTCCAAAATGGAGAACGCCTGGTGGTCGAGGGGCATCATCCGGAGGAGATCCTTCCCCTCCTTGTACTGCCTGAAAATCCCCAGCTGTTTGAGGAGGATCTTTCATAGGGGCGGATTCGGGTTCGGTGCTTGGCGCCGAGTCCGGATTCCCCCCTATGGAAGGCCCTACCCTCTGAGGCTGGTTTTCCTCAAGAACCATGTCTATCACAGGAGGGGCCTCCAGTTGGACCTCCCCTCCCAGGACATCGCAAAATCCCCTTGGCAGCGTCATGAGTCTTTTTGTGGGGAGGCACAGGCCTTGACACCGGCAAGGTTTAATATTCTTGCCAGCAGGTCTTTCGAGGGAAGCGACCGAAGGGGCCTGGCTTCCCTCTCCCCCCTAAGGGGGTTTGCCCTACCGAGCCGCTTACACGAGGGGCGGTCGGCAATGGGCTGCCTGCTGGGTTTTTTGGCAGTCCCCTTAGAAAGCAAAGGAGGGACTGCCGCTGGAATTATGGAGGTGCCCGAAAGCACCTCCTAAGAAGGGGGTGAGGGGGAGTCCCCTACACCCGTAGGCGTAGACGAGGAGTAAGCCTTCTCTACGGTTAAAGAAGTATGGAGGGTCCCCTGCGCAAGCACAAGGGGGAACCTCCATTTTCTCGGTGGAGCTGCCCGATGGCGACTCCGTTGATGTTCTTGGGGAATTAAGAGGAGATGTTTTGTTTTTGCATCATTGAGCATGGTGACATTCTTTGTTTTACGGGACGTAATCGCTCACCACCTTTCGCCGTCGCCCGCACTGCAAGATGTGCTTACAGGCCAGGCAGAGCCAGGTGCCGCCATTTGGGACCACCTCTCCGGCCTGGTGGCCTGACAGTCCATCGGCATGGCGGCTCCACCTTGAACACGGCGTAAAAAAGATAGATTTTGAAGACGAGAGGAAAAGGGATGTGAGGAAGGTATGGGTGGGGATGAAGCAGGTTGTTAAAAACCAACCACCCTAGACCGGAGATCAGGGGTTAGGGAACATTGTTCCCTCCCTCCTCAGCCCCGATCCAGGACGGTTAGCCGAGGTTAAGGTCAGCATCTACCCTGTAAAATTAGAGGCTGACCAGAGAAAGTTGTGGGAGAGGTTGTATGAAAAGCGAGGAAACAAGTGTTTTGAAGGAAGGAGAAGAGGCTAAGCTGAGGTTGGATGGGGTGGCGCCATAATAAGATAAACGATCCAAAACAGGTGTAAAATATGACCCATGAGGTGGCCGGGAGGAAGCGCTACTCCTCCAAGTTTGAGTTATAGCATGAGGTCCTTCCTACACCACCTAACCGCTTGCGGAGGAATGTATATGCCAACATAGACCCAGGAGAAGACAGCCCACATGGCTGTCTGCCTTTTCCGTCTTTCACAAAAGAATCTCATGAAAGATTTTTTTTTCCTTTTAGGCCGATATAATACGTATTGGTCCCAGTGAAATTTGAAGGAGCTCTTTTTTCCATTGTGAAAAATAAGAGGAGCGTATTCTTTATTTGTACAAATTACTGAAGTGTTCTTTAACCTAACCCACCGCAGGGGAGAGAATGGAATCCCCAAGTTCACCTATGTCTACCGCAATCCCAATGAGAAGAGGAAGGGGGGAGGCGAGTCTCAGGGCTGTTTGGTGAGATCGCTATTAGAAAATACCTTGACCAAAAACCGGTGCCAGAGCTATATGGTCGGTAGGCTACAGGATCTGTTGGGAACCGAAATCTCCTCCTGTAACAGTTTGGGCAGGTTTGACTTGTATATTAGTATATACATTTGTAATTTTGTATCTTAGTCTTATACATAACACAATACTTTAGAAATGCAATTTTTTGGACAGTATGAATTTTAGCTTGTGAGTCACCTAAGTACAGGGTGTTCGGAAAGTCACTGTGCACTTTTCTAATATTTTTTTTTTTATATTTCAGATTTCGACCCCAAGCGAGCAACTGATAGCGGTGTTTAGAAACAAAATAAGAAGGGTCCAAGCCTGTATTGATGCCAAGGGGGGTCACTTTCTAAATAATTTATAATTGTCATTCATATTTACCTCCTGTATTCTATATTGAAACATTTATGTTAATAAATATGTAAGTGCACAGTGACTTTCCGAACACCCTGTATATTGAAGCTTTTATTATTCCTTTATAAGATTTTCTTTATGCTTCGAAAAGCAGCTCAAGGGTTGTTTTTGTCACATATTTGAAGCTTTATCAAAGTTTTTTCTAAGAGTTCAGAAAAGCAAATTATGATTATCAAATATTTTGGAATAAAAAAAAATCGGAAATTCAGAAAATGTATTCACAGTAAAGCATCGAAGGAAAATTTAGAGCAATCGATACATTTTACGCAATATACATTACCAATAGGAGAAGGGGCATTCTTGACTAATAGTTTAGAGATAGTATTATTATAGCTAAATACTTGGAATCTTCACATTATTTTTCTCTGTAGGTTTTGTTGCATTTATTGCTTACTCACGTGATACTGTGTGAGTTTTCCACACACACATATATATATATATATATATATATATATTTAATAAAAATGGAGTATGTCTTTGTGTGTGGATGTGTGACTGTTCATTTACAGGAAGTAAGGTTAGACAATTTACATAAAATGTAAAAGTATATTCCTATTTAAAGTTTCCCGAGGAAGACAATGAAAGTGGTCCCAAGTCTCTAAGGGCCTCCCTAATAGAGCTACGGGCCCTATTTCAAACATACCCCGTTTATTCGACCGAGCAACCTATTTTTCCATGCACAACAAGGAAAGACGAAGAATATTGTCTACCGAGAAATGTTGTGATGTAGCATTGGTTAAAGAATAATTTGTTATAAATAGAAGAATTTCGATCTGAATCTTGCTTATGATTTTTTTTTTTTTACCTAGGCAACGCCAGGTACCTAGACATCAGGGATTGTGAGGCTCCTATGGAAGGTGTCACTTTTTTGCTGTAAGGGGATTTCAGGTAGGCACTTCTAGTGATTAATAAATTAACCAGGGCAGATGAAGTCCGTGCTTGCCTGAAATCATCTTCTTTAGGTAGGAATATTAGTTGTCTGAGAACCTTCTTGGCGAGTGGATCGATGCGCTTATCTGTGGCTCTTTCTACGGTTTAAGTTATCTTTTGTGCTGTGTTTTAATTTTGTTTTTTTGGGGTGTTATTGCCTGTGCTTTCACCATTTGCTGTGTTGCTTTTTTGTGCTGTTTTTCAAGCCGCCTCGTTGTTACTTCCGCTCTGTCTCCATCCCCCCTCACCAACCGCTAATTCTGATTCGTCACCTTTTTTCCCCTCGTTTCTTGTTTCTATCGTAATTTTATTTGTTCACACTATTCGATTACTCTTTATTTTGTCTCGATTGTTGTTTCTCCCGTTATTGTGTCGCTTAAGCCACTCTACTTATATAGTTAATTTGCTTTTCTCCCATTATTGTGTCGCTTAGCCACTCTACTTATATAGTTAACTAATTTGTGTTATGATTGATAGGTTAACGATTCTTGCCCTCAATGGAACTGCTACCAGTGTTTCTCAAAACACCCCTACTCACATTAATGCATTGGCAATTTCTCGTTCCCGCCGCCAGACTAAACGTGGTTTCCGTTTAGCTCCTGCTCTTAGAAAACTTTTTTACTTGAATCAAGCCACCCCACTTAGCCCTGATTCTTCTTCACCTGCCCCTTCACCCGTTCTCTCAGCGTCTCTCCTCAATGTCAGAAGCCTCTCGAAGAAGGCTGACTACATTCATGACCTGCTCGTTAACACTCGAGTCACTCTTCTTGGACTCACGGAAACTTGGCTTGCCCCTTCTGCTTGCTGTTTAAATCTCGTTACTCCTAATGGTTACGTCCAGTCCCATACCTCCCGTAACTCTCGCGGTGGTGGAGTTCCTCTCATTCACAGTGCCTCCTGCCTCAATAATCTGCCTTCTCCCCCTCTTCTTTCTTCTGAGGCATTCATCAATGTCTCTGATTCCACCCCCTCTCTAACTCTCTTAGTCTTCTACCGCCTTCCCCAGCTCCTCCCTCGAGCTTTTTCTTGATGAATTTAGTAACCTTCTCGCTGGCCTCTCCCCCATTGGTTCTCTGCTAATCCTCGGTGATTGCAACCTTTCTGGCCACAATCCTAAGTTCAAAGCCTTTTCTGAAATCCTTGATCTCTTCTCCCTCACCCAACACGTTTCTTCCCCTACCCACTCTCACGGTAACAATTTAGACCTTGTAATCTCTGACTGTCTTATTTCCAACTTGACGACTACAAATTTGTCCAATGCTATATCTGATCACTTCCTTATCAACTTCAACTTCTCTATCCCATTCCATATACCTTCCCAGCTGTCTCATAATCCTAAGCCTTTCCGTCGACTTGCCTCCATTGATATTTCCTCCCTATCTAATGGTGTGGCCTCCAAACTTCCTCCCATTGATGCTTCTGCCTCTCCTGGCCATATTCTCTCTTTTTTGGAGCAACCCATTTTCACTTGTCTTGATGCCTACTCTCCCCTTGTCACCCCTTCGAACTCCCGTTGTCACCGTGCCCCTTGGTACTCTATGGAACTCCTCCGTGCTAGGCAGTCCATGCGTGCCCATGAAATAGTCCTTAGAAAGGCTCGCACCCGTGGGCAAAACACGACCCCTCTCTCGCTGGCGTTTCGACTTGCGACAGCTTCCTACGTGGTGAAATTAAAATCTGCTCGTGAAGCCTACTCACGTAATCTACTTACTGATAATAGGAATGATCCCCGTACCGTATTCCGCCTGCTCTTCCGTCTTACTTCCCCAGCCCAGGTCTCCCCACCCATTAGCCCTGCTACTCTCTCAAATTTCTTCGCAGATAAGGTCACTAACCTCCGTGCCTCCCTCCCTCAGCCTTCTGTCCCGGCTCCTGCCATTCTCCCTGACTTTCCGTCTCAGCCGCTTATCATTTTCCCCGCTGTGACCGCGTTGGAGCTTACAGCCCTGCTCTCGCGTTCTAAGAAATCGGGCTCCCCAAAGGACATTTTTCCGCCTAAACTGTTATGTAAAATTCTGCCTGCTATCCTCCCAACGCTTCTTCACCCGTTCAACACTTCACTTGCAGCTAGTCTTGTTCCCTCTTCCTGCAAACGTGCCCACATCCGTCGGATTCTTAAAAAGCCTCAACTGAACCCCACTGACCCTTCCAATTATCACCCGATTTTGCAACTTCCTTTCCTCTCTAAGGTTCGGGAGAGAGTGATTGCTTACTCGACCTCTCCTCTGCCTTCGATACTATTGACCATACCGTCCGACTTGATCGTCTCCACTCTTTCCTGGGCATATGAGGCACCGTGCTTGACTGGTTACCAACGTCCTTAGGCTTAATCACTCTAAAACTGAGGTCCTCCTCGTCGGCACCCCTGATCTTGTAAAAGAAATCTAAATCTCTCTTTCGCTCGCTTACTCTGGGTGGTAATACTATCATTTTCTCTGTCTGCGTTAGGAATCTGGGTGTTGTTTTTGATGAGCATCTCTCCTTTAAGCCTCATATCTGCAATGTCAGCAAATCCTCTCTATGTTTCCTTCGTAACTTCTCTCGCATTAGCTCTCACCTTAATCGCCAAAGTTTTGAGACTGCTGTTCATGCCTTCATCACCTCACGCCTTGACTACTGTAACTCTCTGCTTGTGAATCTGCCATCCTCCTCTCTCCGCCCCCTTTAACTTGTACAGAACTATGTCGCCCGGCTTCTCCTCCGTCGCCCTCGCTTCTCTCCCTCAAAACCCTTGCTGCAAAAACTGCACTGGCTTCCTGTCAGATTCCGTACTCACTTCAAGATACTTCTCTTCACATTTAAGGCCCTAAACAACAAGGCCCCGTCTTACCTCTCTTCTGCCCTCTCGCGACGCCATATCCCTCGGGCCCTTCGGTTATCACATGCACCTCTTTTGAATATTCCTCGTTCATCCCTCTGCTCAATGGGGGACTAATCCTTCTCAATCTGCGCCCCTAAGTTGTGGAATGCTCTTCCTGCTAAAATCAGGTCTTCTCCCTCTCTTACCACATTTAAGCGTCTCCTGAAAACGCATCTTTTCAGTATTGCCTTCTTCCATCTCTTGAATTTCCATTCTCATCTCAGCACAACGTGCGCTTTGGGAAGGCCTCAGGCCTTGAAGAGTGCATTACAAAAGACTTATTATCATTATTATTACTGTCAACACAAATACGAGAGCAGAGCTTTTTTGTGATCAACTGTCACTACAATTTGCCAAAAACATTGTGACACTGGGGAATGGCAAAGTACCTCTTAATGTTGATGGTAGAGTAGAATTATCTCTTGTCTGTATAGTTATTAATACTATTTATAATCCCAAGGCAAAGATATTAGTGAATCTTCAGAAAAATACAACTGGCTTTGTGGAAGAGCTATATGGTTTCCGAAGAACAACATTTTGCAGAATCAATAAAATCTACTGCTTTCCCTCTCAAGAAGCCTACAAACTTACAAGTCTGTTGATACAATTTCAAATCATGCTTATAATAGTCGATTATTCTACAGAGTTTCTAAACTCTCTAGAATCTCTTGAAATACCTCCTCACCAAAGTGACCTGAAGATAGTAAATCGAAATAATCTTGTTATGCAATTTGCATATAACAAAACTCTGTAATGGCACTCAGATGGTGGTAAGGAATTTGGTGCCCCAAGTAATAGAGGCAACCTTTCTTACTGGAACTGGAAAAGGAAAGGATGGTTCATTCACAGAATACCCCTAAATCCATCAGGATCAGAATTGGCATTTACATTCAGTGTAAGTTTTGCAATGTTAATTAATAAAAATGGAAGGTGAAACTCTATTAGTGGCATAGTTGCAATTAGAGGAACCTTGTTTTTCCTCCTGATCAACTCTATGTTGAGTTCATTTAGAATTGGAATTAAAAGTAATCTGTTTGTATATGCGCCACAAAGAAAAAATAAGAATATTGTGCACCAAGAAGTTTTGTAGCGTTGCTAAACAAGATTAAGTTTAATTCATAGAATGAGAATATTGTTTGTGAAGAATAAAAAAATAAAAAAGATAAAATCCGTCTTTTTATATTCCGAACGCACATTTTACTCGGGCAATGACGAGTAGTCGCTGAAAATGTTCGCCAAGAAAATCTTGGGCATTACTACGAGAACCACACTGAATAATACTGGTATCATTACCAATAGGCGCAACCAGAGCTAACCGCCACTTTTCTAGCACTCAGAAACCAATAGGAGAAGCTAGACAGCATCTTGTAATTTGAAAAAGTGATAAAAACCGAAATATTTAGCCATGTGAAACTCTACATATCAAGAGAAAATGCATAGAATAATAACTAGGAATATAAAAAAAAGAAAATTTAAATAAAAAAGGGAAACCTAGGACTGGAGAATATCCACTCAGGCGCAACATATCTTTCATCTATTATTCTATCTTCCTTATATATCTTTCTACCGTTATTTTCAAATTTATCTACCCTTTATGACCATTTATATCCAATTATGGGAATTTATTATCTGCAATTGCCCATCATTCACCGGGCATGAACCAGCACAGGTCAAAAGACGGCAAGAAATAAAGGAAACAATGGTAAATTCGGAGTGGGTGGGTACCTCACCCTCTGCAGTCGTATTAAAAGGCAAAAGACTTCGTTTCGAAGTTTTTACGAAGCTGAAGAAAGACTTCTAGAATTCCTCATCAACTACTTTCCAATACAGTGAGGTTGGCGCGCTTCAGTGCAAATTAAACCTTCCCACCATCTCCCATCTTCTTAAGCTCCTATAAAGCATAAGTCCACCCACCAATTTTTTCACGCTAAACTGGCTTTTCTTAGCGAAGGGGGGGGGAGGGGGTATGTACTGTAGAAACTATAGAAACTACTAAATATTGTCAAATTCCCTGTCAACCTAAATAAATCATGTATTCAACATATGTATATGATACACAAGTGATTTTGCCTTTCTTTATTTCATATGGGTTAATGAGCATCTACTCTGTCATGTGTTATTGTGATTTCCCTTTCATTTACGAAGCCCGAGTGAATCTCAATTTACGAAGTAGCTTTTGTCTTCACCAAATAGGGAAATAAGGACTACTCTACACCTTTCTGCTTATAAGCTCCATTGAAGCATTCTTTTGGAGGCGGTATGGATGGTAGAGCTAGTGGCCACCGTGGTGATCTAAAAAGCGAAGAGCCTTCGACGCCATAGGTTCGAGCTACACCCATTTTTTACTTTTTTAAAGGGTAAAATAGTTTATTATTTTTATTCCGTTTTCTATAACTCTCCTTCTTCTTTCTTAATCTATGTTTGATCTGGTAAAAAAAAGAAGACGAAATCACATTGTCGTGGTATACGGCTGAGTATGTACGTAAGTTTGTTCCGTACAGAAATAACTCCGTTCTTTTTTCCTCTAAGAGTGCTCTAATTCTATTTATTATTTAATTTGATTCTTTAACCAGGGAGGATTCGTAAATTTATATATCTAATGTCATTTGCAGTGTTCTGAGAATTTAATTAAACCACCCGAGAAAAAATATACTTTTAATTACATAAAAAATGAAATATTTAAATTTTTAAATCTACTTAAGATATAATAAGAGGGTCTAAATGAAAATTACTCCTACCAATGAATATTACGCGATGGTTGACGAACAAATTCACTTTAGTACTGAATGTTAATTAAATAACATAATTAAATAGGAAACCTTTTACCTTTAAAAGTAAGTATCGCCAAATGAGTACTGACCTTGGCCGAGAATCTCGTTTAGTTGAAGAGGAAGTCGAGGTGAGGCGAGGCGAGGCGAGGCGAGTCAGTCGCCAGACGAGAGGCGGACTGGACAAAACAGCTGACTTCGAGATGAGTGAGAAGAGGCGAGTCGATGCTTGTTGACGGGGCGATAAAAGCGAAGGGCAGTGGATGTATGATTATTCCAATCCTTGGGTTACACTTGTAGGGCTTCTCGATGATGAGCGTTAACCAAGAGGTTAATCCTTTTACGAGTGGGCCTTCACTTTGGGTATTCTTCAATGGTGAGGAATATCTCTGGTTTTATTTGAAAACTAAGATAGGGGGTTTCTCTGACGAGAGGGGTATGAGAGGGATTCTCTATACTGATGGTCTACTTTTTGATGTGCCCAAAAGGAACAGCCTCGGGATGAAAACTTCTTCTTAACTCCTGCTCAGTTCCACTTTAATGCCCGGAATGATGCTGATCTTCGTCTTCTCCAGATTGCTAACTCGATTCTTCACTTTTCACAGATTGACGTATATATACCTCAATTATCCCCTGGGGAAAAGAGAGGGGGATGAGTGCCCATTTTTAATCCTCTCTCCTAGGGGCATCACTTTTCAGAGTAATCTACCTTAGCGCTAATGTTCTCTTCTGGTTTTCGTCGGAGAAAATGAAATTTCGTCTATTTCGCAAAACTAGATTTAAACAATAGGAGGGGACAGTGGGGTTATTCATAGATTTTTATTCGAAAGGCTCTACCACCGTCCTTTGTTTATATTAAGAGGCTACAAATGCCGATTCTGAGTTTCCTTGCGAGGAATATCGAGGATTGTTGTGCCAGCGGGGCAAAAGGGAAAGGGGGGGATTAAAGTATGTGCCCACATGACACGTAGCTCTTGACGCTGTGTAACCAAACTGTCGTCTGTTTTATCCGCGCGATATTGATTTCCCCACACACATCTTTCCTTATTTCCTTTGGGTCACGAATTATTGTAAATTCCCTTTCATATTATATATATATATATATATATATATATATATATATATATATATATTGTCACAAACTGGGATCAGGTGACATGCCCGGATTCTTTAAACTAAAAAGTTTATAGCCAAGGATAGAAGACGCATTGACTTAAAACAAAACTTTATTTACAAAAAGGGATATAATGAAAAAAAGGGATCTGTCCTAGGTTGAGTTTCGCTCCTGAAGGAATTAGTATTGCCCCAAATAAGGAAATTTACGGACTAAATTGTTAACTTAATTGTTAACTTAAATCTGGAGGGCAGCTACGACAATTACCTATTATGATTCCAAATAGTCGTATGTCCTTCCCTTAAACTAATAAATGAATACTTACAGATGTACGGCAAACCCAAAAATGATATCTATATACAAACAGGCACATATAATATTCCTATCTATTTGAGACCATGGAAAAAAAAGGTTGAGCCACAAAGGGAAGCACTCTCCGGTAACGTGACCACTATGCACCAACGCGCAATGAATGACTATATATATATATATATGAAATACTAAAAATAAGGGTCACTCACGACCACCAAAATCAGGCCTCGTATGGGCCATACAAGACAAGGACACCACACAAGGTTTTCATACCATAAATGCACGGGAGGTACTACACTAGCGGTAATCCCGCACTAAAATACAATAAGGGGTACAACTGTGCCGGTTGTCTTACGCCAAGTCAATAAATCACAATAACCTTTCAAGATGCACGAAACCGGAAAATAAGTGCACGAAATCCACTTTGCTCCTGAACACAACTTTCTTCTCCAAGCACAAAAAAAATGGTGTCTTCTGTGAATAATGAAGGCCTCGACATCGACTTCCATGGGACAATAATAAATATGCATAGTTTAAAACCCCAATGCTATATCAACATATAATGAAAATTCTTAACTCTAGATATCAAATAACTTTCTTTCATAACAAAATCACAATAATTCTTAATCCAACTTTAATATCCAATTAAATAACTAGGAGGGAACTGGCCAATCAAGGCGAACGAAAATTCTAGAATTTTTATGATGACGTGTCAGCCTTAAAATAATCGAACCTACCTACGATATTACGTCATATCCCTCATCAGAAGAAAAATGCAAACTATCAGATATTACGCGTGTGACATATAAATATATATATGTATATATATATATATATATATATATATATATATATATATATATATATATATATATATATATATATATATATATATATCCAACACACCGCAAGAAAGAGAAAACGGAATAAATTTTTCTTCAGAAATAGTTATATCCTACTTCAAAAAAATCTGAGCTAGGGTGGGATTCGAACCGTGCACACTGAGGCTGCGAGCAAACGTTTGATCTCAATTAAACCGCCTCTTAGTAACTACATTAAGAGTAACTACATTTCGAGCTTGCGCGCTCATCTTCTGGTATCTGGGAATATACGACATCTCATTAACAAAATTAACAAAAATGAGAAATATAGCTTTGAATTACTTGCCAGAGTGGTTTTAATAACTGTACAAATCAAGCTAAATGCTTAATTCGCCTTATTCAATGATAAAACACTTTAAAGAAATAATTTTTACAAAGTTAGAAACTTTGTTGATATACTAAATTTTAGATAACTATAGTAAAGAACACACCTTAACATTAAGGCCTAAGCGATGAAATGTTTTAACTTATGACTCTTTGTTAGGTTTCGATTTTTACCCAAAATGAAGACGAACATATGAAATATCTGAATTCAAATTTTGTTTTAAGGATTTAATATATATTAATTCTGCTATCCTGAGTGCGGTCGGACATTTTTTGCTGGCTATGATTTTAAAGTGTTTCTTTTTGTTGCTACAGACATCTTACAATTTATTATGTGATCACTTATAAAGTAATGTTTTTTTGTCGAAAGAACAAGCCCTGCCCGGTGCCGAACAACAATCTGGGCTAATAAACTTGTAGACAACACCACTGCGGGAATATCCGGGTACTCTACCCTTCACAGGAAATAAATTTTGCACAGCTTTATCATTTACAAATACGAAACTACATTCAATTTGACAGAACTTTTCTTTAACGAGCAATATATATATATATATATATATATATATTACCGCCTCAAAACATCAGTACGCCTGTATTTCTATCACAACATATTCCATAAATTTTGTCAGAGGAAATCCAAAGATTCCAAGACTGGTCTCAATCTAGGGGGTTATGTCGACGCAATTATTTCCCCACTCGGTAAAGCCGCTTGCTTTAATTGGGATTTTGTCTCTATTCCATAAGAGATAATCTTATACGCTGACGTCGCAATTTGAGAGCTCTCAAGGATTAAGCTTCTGAAACAGCGGGGAGTAATATGAATTGTGGTGAAAGGACCGAACGCATAAACGCTGAAGTATTAGTACAACTATTAGGTTGGAAACAAAGTTCCCACACAACCCTTTTTAAAGTTTACTTTTTTATACCTTTATATTTAGAGATTTCTTTACTTATATATTTATACAGGCTGTACAACTAGTTAATGTGCAGTGGCTTAGTCTTTCCTAGGCCTCGCTTGAAAGTGCACAGTGATCTAGATCTTAGGTAGACACGGTCACTATGCACTTTTAAACAAGTCCTAGGAGAGCCTAGGCTACTACTACACAGTAATTAGTCGGACACCATAAATGATATCTAAAGTTTCAAAAATTACCCATCAAAGGACTCTTTCGCGTGAACAGCAACCCACTCTTTTATTGTATGATTACAAGTCCCGCCTAAACGTTGCCCTCTCTCAACGTCGTATTAAACAAGCATTTGGAGAAGCCACAATAAGCCGTTGCACAACCTACGATTTATTTAAGAAGTTTCAGCGTGGCCATTTCGATCTCCAAGATTAGCCAAGAAATGGTTAAACCTCGCTGATTCGGAATGACTGTTTGTGCCCCTGTGTTAAAGCTGATCCACATCTGACATTAGGCGAGCTGGCTGAAAATTTTACCTTCAACTATACAGCCATTTTTTATTATTTAACAGAAAAGGGGCATAGACAGCAAACTAGAGGCATAGATTCCACGTAAACTGACCAACTTCGACCATCAACGCCGCATAGACGCCTGTATGACACTACTCTCCAAGAAATATTGTCTTAATTCACTAAATAAAGTGGTTACTGCAGATGAGAAATAGTGTCTATAGTCGAATATAGCACGAAAAAGAGCCTGGGCAGACAAAGGTGCACTTGCACAACTTCAGGCAAATGCCGATCTACATCAAAAGAAGCTTATGGTTTGTGTCTGGTGGGACGTGAAGGGAGTGATATACTGGGAAATGTATATCGACACTCAATTATAGTCAACGACTGCAACAGTTGGAAGATACAATTGCGAAAAACGACCAAAATTGACCGATGTCATGTTTTTTCACGATAACGCCCGACCACACGTTGCAAATCATACCCTTGAAAAACTCCAGGAGCCGAGATGTGAAGTTCTCCCTCACCTACCGTACTCGCCAGACTCGGCACCAACAAACTACCATCTATTTCTGGGGCTTCAGATCTTCTTGAATTACAAAATGTTCGCAAATGATGACTAACTGAAAACTGCAGTTGGAGACTTCTTTGATAGCAAACCAGTTGAATGTTAAAGCAAAGGCATTAATGATCTATCCCGTTGATTATCCCCAATTAACTTGTACATATATTTCAACTCAGACACCACGTATTAGCCATGAACATATTGAGGGTGAGTACTTTATTTACCTATAAATGTGCGCCGCATAAGGACACGTCTGAAGAAGTTGCTCTAATGACTTTCAAGAGTGTTTTAATTGTGCCAGAGAGAACATGACTATGTTGATGAGCTGCCCAATCAATAAAACATTTTCCCTAGAAAGGCTGAACAAAAAAAAACTCGACTAGGAAAAAACCCAGCGCCATCTATGCGAAGATTGCAAAGGCAACGATCGCGGAAAGCGTGACAGAAAAAAAACCCTACTGCATGTTGAAAACAAAATCCACAAATCTAATGTGCTGCATATTGCTAACCTGATCGACCCGGCACCTTCGCTACACAGATGAACCACATGCTGGTGAAAAATGGCATGCAATAAATGTGGTTACCAGAAGACCCGCCCTCTGGTGAAATACTAGGTATAAAGGTGCAACCTTAGTATGAGTCTAGCTACCAAAAGCCCCTGGCCCCGCATAACGCACCCTGACCCCACCCGACCGCTTCACGAGACCCTCGGCTCCAGGCTCAGGAAAAGTGCACCAACTAACACACAACTTTCATCCCTAGAAAAACTTTTCGAACAGATGGGAGGTAGCGACTCTGAGCCCTCAAAAAGTGGAGCCTTCGTCTCTCTCCAAAAAGGTCTCCCATTGACATCGTCGTCCGAGTAGAACCTTCTCCTCCCGCTAAGGTGAACCTATAACATAAGAAAAGATGGAGTTTGCAAAATGCTAACAGCCTATGCGGAGCAGCTCCTGTTCTTATCACCAAGTTGACTCCCACCTAGCATCCTTATCCTAAATCTGTCTAGTCTATTACTAAAACTCACCAGGAACTACGCTTTTCTCTCCTGACTACTGGGCCCCTTTCATTTATCTACAACTGGTTTGTAAACCAATTTCCACCAATCTCTATCTTAAACCTAAACCTGTCTAGCTTAAACTCATTGCTACGTGTCGTGACATGTCAATAAAAAATAAGAACCTTAACTATGTCTTCCCTATTATAACCCTTTACCCACTTGAAAACTTTTATTAAGTGCAATCGAACTCTTGTCCTTTATAACGTATGTAGATTTAGTCCCCTACGCTTTTCATTATAAGGTAATCCCTTATAGGTAATCCCTTAAAAGTAATCTCTTCAGACAGGCTCAAGTAAACCAATATACATTCTATAATATGGTGACCAAAATTGCACAGGATAGTAAAGATGAAGCCTAACAAATGCAAGATAGTTTCAGAATTACATCAACAGCCCTCTTTCTCACGCTCCTCCCAATAAACCTAATACCCTATTAGCTCTATTCCTAGCACTTAAACTCTGCTTTCTACGCCATAGCTCAGAACTTACAAGGACAAGGACACCTAAGTCTTTTTTGCATACTGACCTTCCAAAATTCTCCCATTAAATTTAGAATTATTCAGTGGATTACATCTACCTATAATAAATACACTACACTTGCTTGTGTCAAATTCTATTTTATATTTCTTCGTCCATTGGAATAATTTGGTCAATTCATCTTGTAATACTTCAGCATCAGAGTCAGACCTTATAATCCTACATAACTTAGTGTCATCAGCAAACTTGCTAATGTCGCTACTTATACAAAGGTCGAGATAATTAATATAAATCAAGAACAGCAACGAACCTAACACCGACCAATGAGGAACTCCACTGGTAACATTCTCCCACTCAGATTTAATCCCCTTTATACTAACTTTTTTTCTGTCTGTCACTAAGGCACGACTGAATTCATCTACAAAGACCTACTGCAGAAAACCTCACTATGATCCAAGTAAACAGCATCGTAATTCTCATCTCTATCGGCATCATGGTACACCTTTCTATAAAAAGACAGTAAATTAGTTAAACACGATTTACCCATAATAAAGCCGTGTTCAGATTACTCAATCAACTTATGTTTATCTAAGTGATCCCTAACAGAGTTCGCTATTATCTATTCCATCATTTTACCCACTCACTGGCCGGCAGTTAGAGAATCGTTTTATCCCCTTCTTAAAGATCAGTATCACATTTACTCTCTTCCACGCCTTTGGTGCAACGCAGTCTCTAATAGTCTACTGGTAGTTGACTTCCTTTCATGGAACCACGTTTACGCACGTGCTTCAAATGAGATAAACTGCTTTTTAAACATGACTAATTCAGGAGTGAATCCGGAGTCGGTATTTGTCAAGTGGAATGATTTGGTAGTTAGCATGAGCTTTGAGGCATGTAGCGAAGATCTTCTGTTTCCACGAGAGTTTTTATGTAAAAGAAAACTTCCTTCGATAAAAGGAGATTGAAGGACCGAGCGAAGGTTCGATTACATCAATTTTAAGGTCGCTAAAAACAATCTGTATATAAAGTTTCCTCAACTTTTCGAATATTGCTTGCCACACCCAATGTCGGGTAAATAACGAATACGCTGAAGATAAAAGCCTCAGAGGCATATGTACCATTCGTGAAAACTTGACTTCAAAGTATATGCTGCGGAAAAGGAACCGTTTCCGGAAGATGGGTTACACAAGACGTAATTGGGGGTCTTAGGACAGGCAAAGTCAAATGGTAATGACATTCCAGAAAGCGTGGTTGAGTGGGTCATCCTACACGGCTTAGTCAAGCTGTCCATCGGACTGCTTCGTTATGCTCACATACGCCAAATTCAGGATGAAAAAATCCGGTAAGGGTGACTCCCCTCGAATTCTACTTAGCGATTGTCGTGTTTAACCCTTAACCGGCGGGTCTGGGTTGCGTCAGAGCTTGTGCCATACGGGAAAAAACGAGTAATTTTAATTTTTCTCAGAAGGTCATTTATCATTTAAAATATTATTTTATTTAAGTAAATATGCAATGTAAACTATATTTTATTATTCTAAATGTTAGAAAAAATAGTAAAAAGGATTATGAAAAAAATATAAACTATTTCTTTCGAAGATATCTTTCTAAGCTTTGGAAAATTTGACGACATTAAAACTTCGGACTCCATCTTTATACTGGACTGAAAAATAACGCATAAATTAATCTCAAATGGGATTCTGTCAACCCTTTCACTCAAGGAGTTGCTAATTAGTAATAAAACAACAGTACATTAATTGACGATGCTCGAATGGGAGGAAACTCTTTGAATCATCAACTGATGTTACCCGCCGTTCTCTAAGGGAACGTCAATTGACGATGACGAATTCGTCAAATACTTCTTTTATGCCGTAATTAAATCTTAATATTACAACCCAATCACCCCGACCGTTGTGGCGGAAACACCCCACCGCTACAACGG
This sequence comes from Ceratothoa steindachneri, assembly GCA_963969495.1. Taxonomy (NCBI): domain Eukaryota; kingdom Metazoa; phylum Arthropoda; class Malacostraca; order Isopoda; family Cymothoidae; genus Ceratothoa; species Ceratothoa steindachneri. The sequence continues at coordinate 158,878,946 of OZ018327.1, forward strand.
CTTAAATGCTATTGATGTTCTGAGTCAAAAACAATTCACAACCTAAACTACGAATACATGGCAGAGATACCATTTCGGTAAGGAGATTTTCAAACAACCTCAATCTAATCTTTCACATATTTTATATGCCAGAGAGACACTTTAACCAAGTGCCTTTCTAAAATCCACTTTAAATCTAATTTCAGAAAATTCTTCATGGCAGAGTTACCTTTTCACCAGGGACCCAAATTTTCGAACACGATCTAAAATTCTTCTCTTTGCTATCTTTCCGCAATGTTTCGCCACAAGAAATCCAGGTGCTCGGATCATTTTGGACACTCATTTTTCTAGGTAAGAACTATGAATGAGTAAACTTTATACAAATTTAAATAAATAAGGCTAAAGATATCTGAAGATAAGCAGTTTACTAGAAAAAATTGAACTGCCTCAATTGATCCGAACGAGAGCTGGAACAAATTTCTATTGTTGAAATATCAATATTAAATTATGATCAGTGTAAAAAAATTTCTAGAAGTTATAATAATTATTATTTAGTATGGAGGCCTTTAATCTCTTGATGCTTTGACATCTTCTACAGGAATTAACCAATTGTTAAAACTCACGCTTAGTAATATTGATCCGTTCATCTTGAAGAATTCCTAAGAGTTCTTAAACTGTTTTCGGATTACTCGATTTAGATCTTTCACCGAACGTCTACGAAGCATTTTCCATGGGATTAAAATCCGAGCTCTGCGTACGCCAGTCTATAACAGTGATTTGCTCATCGTCTAGGAATGTCTTTATTGACTTGGCTGTGTGACAGAGGGCGTTATCCTGCATTAAAGTTGCAGGTTGGACTTGAAGACTCGCAGATGTAACAAAGCATGCCGTCGCGGCAATTACTTGTACATTTGTGCATTCACTGCGCCACGTAAGCGTACAAGTAACCTAGTACATTCTACCGAAATCAAGCCCCAAACCGAGATACATTCTTAGCCAAACTTCACATTCTTTTTGGCTGAAATCAAAGACATTTTTTTTTTTACTGTTCCGCGACCAACGAACTTTCTGCCTCGGGATCCGAACAAATTGAATTTCAATTCATCATTAAAATGTAATTAATTAACACCATTCTAACGGGGTCAATTTCGAATGCAAAACGAGCCTTCTTATATTTCGGACTGATCAATGGCTTGATCATGGGTGTGGGAGCGTGAAGATTGTCTTCCTCCAGCTCATCTATCACACTCTGCCTGAAGACATTCATGGTCAAAATGTTTCGCTAATCTCTCGAGGAAATGGTGCAACCAAGTTAAAACAGTCTTCTCTTTATGATATCCTCCTTGACCTACCGTTTCGTCATAGGTTGACAGACTATTATGAACTACACTTTGGGGGCGATTAGTACACCCTGCAATGGCTCTATTTGAAAGATTATCTAGGTGGGGCAACTTTAGGATCAACTCGTGGACAGAGGCGTGACAGATTTGTTAGGTATGTAACTTGGATCGCAGAGGAGAAGAGAATAACCTAAGATAGACGAAATTAAACTGAATTTAGTTATTATGTAAACAATGCCGTTTCTCTCTCTGTTTCTATATCTAACTGATGAACAATCAATATTTGCATTAAAATTTTAAGTAATTTAATTTTTGAAGTTGGTGAAAATGTTTCCTGATAGTTTTAACCAAGCTTGTTCAGGGTGGTCAAAAATCTTGTCAGACTATGCAAATATTGTTTTAATTTTCTATTTAATATGATTGAGTCGTGTTACCCTCTTTTAATATTGTTTAAATTTTGGGGGGGCCAGAATGAATATGATCATGCGCCAATACACTTGTGTCAGCCATCTGAAATATAAATATAAAATAATATTAACATAGGAGGGGGAGGGGGAAGACTTTCGGCCATCTGAAATAGAAAATTAAAACAATATTTACAGGGAGGGACTAGACTTTCGGATCACCCTATACTTGGGACATCTTTTTGGTATATTTGGTGACAAAAATATAAGCAATGTTGTCTATAACGATTGCATATTTTTGTTTTATGAAGTGAATAAAGCCGTGGTTACGCATCTATCGTTTTAATTATGACAATTTATTCAATCTCAATTTTTTGTAGTCACTTTAGTCCATCAGCCATCAGTCCCAGCAGCTGAAGGCTCAACAGTGATTGCTGAAGCTACAACTAGAGCTCCAAAGAAGAAATGCTGCTTCTGCCGTGTTGTAATCCATCCTCGAACTAAATGTCCAGCAAAGAATTCTTAGGACTCTTCGTGTGGGAAAAATTATCATTGGGCGAAAACCTACTGATATAAAGCTATTAAAATGGTCACAGAATAGATATTTTCCCTTTATTCAATCACTGATGCAGTTCTTAGTACTTTGCATTACCACACTACTGCATTTATAATCAATGGACAGCCATTTTCAAGGGATATACTCCCAGCAGAAACAAAGAGCTTCATTAATGAGACAGTAGCTTACCAAATGGAGCTTCATATTAAGCTGACACACAAAAAAACATTACTCTCGCTCTATTTTCATTAACAACGCCTATAAATAGGGTTATGCACTGCAAGTCCTGATTTGAGTAATAGTTATTGTACTGGGAAGTAGTGAACAAGTTATGCAGTGATGTTATTCGACGCATTGATTTTCAGAAACAGCATTCATCAGTTATAATTTCATATGACGGAGCAAAAACCAGAGGGGATATTTTATAACCATCCTTTTTTGTAAATTACTAGTACAGGATAGGCCTGAACCACTGATATATGTAAATATGAAGAAGGCTGCTAAACAAATATACACAAAATCTAAAGATTTTTATTTAGCTAACTAAGAATTCATTATTCAAGAAATTTGCTTATTTATTCTGAAGCCTTATCGAGTCGAGTACATCGCCTTGGAGAACCGCGGTGGTCATTACGAAGGTCGAAACGAATTGTCACAAGAACAGATTGTGTGTTGACTACTATTTACCAGTTAACATATACACATTCTTGACGCGTATCTACTGCCAAAAATACAGAGTACAATCAAGTACATTATAAAATATTCCCTCCATTTGACCTCAGAAGTAAATATCATCAAATACGTATTCTTAAATCGGAGACGCCATTGACTACGTTTGAAACCAATGGAAAATTGCACCAATTTACCAGTATCCCCTTTGGTCTTATGAATGGAGTAGTTTTTTCGAAGGGCCATTGACAAGTTCGTTGAAAAAGTCAATTAATTGGGTGCATTCTATGTGGATAATGTTACTATTGCCGGAAGAGACGAGCAAGAACATGATACAAAACTGGACAACCAAGAAAATTCGGCATCCTCAGATGAAATAGAGAAGGTGCAATACCAATCAAAATTAGACCTAAACAAAAAGAAGGAATGGTGTGCGAAGCTAGAGATCTCGGTTCGAAGATCTCCGTGAGCAAATACATGCCACTACCAAAAAAAATAAAGCAAGACGATATATTCCGAGCACTTAATGAAAATAAGTGCAAATGGTCTGACAAGTCTCATGAAAATTTAACCTATTTAAAAACTTTTGAAGGAAGGAAGAATTAGAGCATACACAGGTGGTGTGGTAACTCCCTCAAATGGTACAAAAGAACAAGTATACAGTCTAAATTTTAACTCCACTAACCCCAATTTTGAAACTGTAAAAACAGCAGGAAGACGACAAAATCCACAATAAAGAAAATTAAAATTAAAATCCTATTAAGCAAATCTTACTGAAGTCAAATACGGAAAAATGGGAAGCGAAATATATAGAAAACTAAATATTCTGCAAATATATACGAGCGGAGGGATCTGTTAATAAGGAATACTCGAGAATAACATCGGAAAGATAGATCCAGATATTCTACTCATCTCGGATCATTGAATAAGTAATGCAGAGAAAGTATTAAAAATATATAACTATGCCGTGGTAACTAACAACCCAACAGGAAAAAGAAATGACGGGGCGACTATAGCTGTCAAAAGAGGCCTCAAATACACCGAAATTCCAATAGTATATGAAGCATACATAGCCGTTAGAATAGAACTAGAAATAAATCCATTAATAATATCCACGGGCTACCAACTACCAAGGAGAAATTTCTTAGCAGTACATAATTTCATTACAATATTCGCACTAGGTCATCTAACAATATTCATTTATTACAGCAAACACTGCTACAAAAGCAGACATTGTCGTAAGCAGCTGTGGTTTGCTATTAAATTATCATATGGAATCTGTATCAATTGCGAGCAGTGAAGATGTAGGAAAACTGTTCCAAATGAATCAAAATCAGATAAAGGAACCTGCAATTAAAAGGGAACAATATCCGAGCAAATTTGAAGATGTACTTGGAAGAATTAAATGGAAGAATTAAATGCCCTGGTGACCGCAGACTCGAAATACGTCCCAAAATCAAGTTAACGAATTCAACAACAGCACGAGTGGACCACCGAAATGAAAAATAAAAACAAACAAATTAAAAAAGGCATATACACGTAATTCAATATGAATAAGAGGAAATAGCCCAGAAAAATACAACCAATTGAGAGAATTGAAAAAGGAGGAATGATCTACTTAATTAGTGAACAGCAATAAAAAAGCTAGGATGATCTTATTAAGCAGATAGATTTAAACAGAACACTAAAGGAAAATTGGAGAGAAATTAACAGAACAAGCGGGTCAAAACTAAGAACGAAAATAAAAATAAGAGACGAGAACGGTAACATAATCTAAGAAGAACGGGAAATAGAACAAAAATTCAGACGTCACTAGGACTCAATTTTCTCAATTTAACCTGAAGAAAATGAAGACTTCTGTACCGAAACGGAAGAAAAGGCGCAAGAGTTCCTACTTAATAACATCAACAGGATTACTCCAGCCCAATCGGTAGACCCTATTAAGGAAGAACAAGTGGGGAGAGGGTTATAACAGCGGATGAAGAAATAATGAGCGCGATTCACTCCTCAAACAGAAAGCGCTAGAACCATCAGGGCTCAAATCAACTTCACCAATACTCCGATTAACATCAGTAGAGAATTAAAATACATCTTTAATGCAAGTTTAAACACCGGTTACTTCCTTGACGTATTAAAAACAGCGAAAGTATTGCTTTTCCCAAAACCTCATGAATAGTTACAGCCCTATATCGTTGTGAGATTTCAGGTTACAAATTATTTAAAAAAGTAATGACAAGAAGATTAATAGAATATAAAGAGGAAAATAATCTATAAAATAATTTCCAGTTTGGATTCCGGAAGAAGAGGAATACCATCATTGCCCTCGGATTAATAACAGAAAAATAGCACAAGCAAAAGCGAACAAAAGTTATATAGACTTAGTGCCAAGAGACGTAGAGAAAGGTTCTGATAACATCTGGATCAGAGGTTTACAATATAAGATCCTAATTCTCCAAATAAACAGCAATTTGGAGAGAATTCTTTGCGACTAAATAACGGAAAGAAAAGCAAGAATCTTGATAAATGAATACGAGGGGCCGGAATTTGAAATGAAAGCTGAATTGTCGCAAAATGGGTGATTATCACCCATCCTATATTCAGTATATACAGCGAATATGCCACTACCAATAAGACCAGAGACGTTAAACATCCAGTTCGCGGATGATATCAGCCAATGTATAACATCCCCAAGCAGAAATGAAAGACGGCAAGCGCGATTAATGGTACTGGAAATTGGTAACATCAGAAGATTTGAAAAACAATGGAAAATTGAAAAATACGGACGAACATTAACAAATTTACCGTAATTCCTATTGCAAGAAGAAAAAGAGCCGATATCATACATGAAGGAGAAATCTACAACTATAGATTCGAAGGTAAAGCTTCGGGTCTAAAAATAACATCAAAAGGTTACATAAGTTATTAACGAGAAAAGATTCAATGAACAATCCCAACCTTATCATTACTATATTCAATCCGAGGAATCTCTATGAAGAACAAGAGAAAAATCTATATGGCATTGGGTAGGGCAACTCTAACCTCCACCCCTACCCCAATATCATTGCATTTTATGTCTCAATGAAGGAAAAAAGATAAGCAAAGAGTACAGAATAAGGTCCTAAGATTGATTACGGACATCAGGAAGAGAAAGAAGAGAAAAATGAGTGTCGTACACGTAAAGGCCATTTTCCACCAATAAATCAAGTGCTCAGAAAAAAGACAGAAGATATATGGGGGAAAATCAATAATCTCCCACAAGCATTTGCAGAACATATCGATATCACCGACGGTCAACGCACTTAACTTCATTTCAGAAGCTCAAGGCATCAGCTAATGAGAGAAGACGAGCTCATATACACGTGATGAAATGAGGAAGAATCGCAAAAATAACACAAAACTCAACGATGAGAAAAAAAAAGAAGTAAAACTGAAAACAGCAAAAATTACCGAACAGAGACAAATTATCCTACAGGAATTAAGAGAACTAAACAATGAGAAATGAACAATGGGAACTGAATATGAACTATACACAAATAAGATACATGAAGTAAAGCAACCGTGACATAAACTGAACAAAGAAACAAAGAACCGAAGAAGGAAACAAAATGAAATAGATAAAAATAAAAACACGATATATAAAGCATATAAAATGCTTCCAAATACATGAATGCCATTACACAAAGAATAAAAACCACATAAAAACAAATATGAGCTAGAGAATAGTCGGATCTCCCGATAGCTATAAAACAGAGTAACTTAGTAACACTTAGTGTGACAAAGGAAGAATGAATAAGTAAATCCAGTATGGTGGTTCGGAATCCGCATTAATCAGCAGGTCTTCCTTGTCTTTTGGGTATGGTTATTCCCTTTTCACTTATGATTATCGAGGTTACTCATTCTGCCTCCTTACTAAACTTTATTTCTTATGTTTTACATTTTTCCATCTTCTGTTCTAGACCCTTTTAGCAAACCTTGTTCTCACCTTCCTAGCAAGCACTTTTCCCTCGGCTCACTAGAGCTGAGGATCAGAAGTGTGGGTTATTAAGTCGAAAACAGTTCGTAAATCCAGAAGCAGATACTAGGTTATCGCCTTTAAACGGCTTGGGAAAAATAGACTCAGATATAGGGTTAAATAGTCGAACACTACAATGTTAAACCAGAACCACATACTAGGTTATGGACTAAAAAATATCAGTGTTATGTCAGAGCAAGTACGAGGTTATCGACTAAAAAAAGGTTTAGTACAACCAGAGGCAATTACTAGGTTATTGATTGAAAAACGAACTTGATCAATCAAAGCCCGAGACTAGGTTGTCTAGTAGAAAGCGAAGTGGTAAATCCAAAACCATATACTAGGTTCACTCACAAGAGTTCATAAAACAAGAGCCAGATACTAGGTTATTGACTCGAAATCGACTTGGATAACCAGAGCCAGATATTAGGATATCGACTCGAAAGGATTCGGTAAAACCAGACCTACATTAGGGTTACAATTAAAAACGGATTAGTAAAAACGGATCCAAATACTTCCTTACCTTATCAAGAAGGATGTCATGAAAAACAGAAACAGATACTAGGTTATCGGCTCGAAAATGGCCTAGCAAAACAGACCCAGATTCGAGATTATCGACTCAAAGACGACTTGGTTAATCTAAAACCAAACCCAAATACTAGGCTATGTACTCCTAACGGCTTGGTAAATCAGACAGAGGTAGTAGAATATAGACTCAAAAACGTCTTTTTTAAGACCAGAAATTTATAATAGGTTTTCAACTCGCGAACAACATAGTAAAAATAGACCCACTTACTAGATTATTCACTTGAAAATAGTTTAATAAAACCTGAGGGAGATAATAAGTTATCGGGTCGAAAACGGCTTGGTAAAAAACAGAACCAGATCCAAGCTTAGCAACTCGAAAACAGTAGGAAAACCAGAATTATCGTAGAGGTTATCGACTCAAAAAAGGTTACTTAGAGTCTGATCCATATTTTAGGTTAATGATTTGAAAATTTCCTGGTTAAACCAGACCCAAATTCTTGGTTATGGACCAGAAAACAATTTGGAAGAGCAGACCCAGCTTCGAGTTATCGATTCTAAAACGGCTTGTTAAAAACAAACAATGTTACTCAATCTAAAAAGAGTTGTTCCACTCGGAAATATATACTAGGTTAACGACTCTAAAAGGGCTTGAAAAAAGACCAAACACTAGGTTATCGACTCGAAAAAAGAATTGGAAAACAATACTTAGCTTCGGTTATTCGCTCAAAAATAACACGGTAAAACCAGACCCAGATAAAAGGTTATCGGTTCGAAAATAGCTGTGTAAAATCATAACGAGATACTATGATATAAAATCAATAACAGTTTGGTAAAAATAGCCTCAGATACTAGGTTATCAAGTTCAAAATATCTTGATAAAGCCACAATAAGATACTAGGTTAGCTACAAAAAATGGCTTGATAAAAATATACCTAGATAATAGTTATTGACTGGAAAAGGGTTTAACCCTTTAAAGGCCTATGGTGCCATGTGGAATCACAATTTCAACCAAATTTGACACTCTTAATATATAATGATTTAAGGTTTATTATATATATATATATATATATATATATATATATATATATATATATATATATATATATATATATATATTATATTTGAGTTTAGTGACTCGCAATGGACTTGGTAAAACTAGAACTAGATACGAGGTTATAGACTCGCAAAAGCCTTGGTAAAAGCAGAGCCAGCTATTGCTATCGACTAGGTTTGGAAAGAAGATTTTTAAACCTGTGTTTTGACAAGCTTTAATAATATTATTACTCCCCATAGCATTTGATACGTTGCCTGTTTCCAGGTTCCCCGCTCAAAGTTTATCAAAGAAACCAGTAATTTTGGTTTGTTTTAATTCTAAAGCATTTATAAGAGGGGATATGATTTCACTCGCAACACTATCCCTATCGTTATTTTCCCCATTGATGTTATTATTTCTATTGTTATTTTTATTATTATTTTCCCATTATTATCGTTTTCATTATTGTTTTCATTATTATTATTATTCCCGTTTCTTCTTCTAGGGTCAAAGAAATCCGGCGGAACGCTTAGTATGTCCACAAGCTCCCAAGATTGTGTTGAGGAAATTGTAGTTGTCGCTGGTGATTCGCATCTTTGTAGGTTAGGAACAGGAACATGAAGAACGTCTGGTGGTATCTGTTGAGGTTGTTTCACAATGCTTAGAGCCCCTAGGGCCCTTGCTTCTGTTTCAAAAAAGCTTTGTAATTCACTAAGCACTGGATTATTTGCCACTTTGGAAAGAGCACTATGTTGGGGAATCGCTACATAATCATTATTAACATATAATACTTTGTGGTCACTCAAATTTACATCTATAACTTGGCTCCCTTGTAAACCTCTTGGGGCCAAATTTGAATCGAGTAAACTAAATCCTGCTCTAAGAAGATTCACCTCAAGATTATTAATAGGAGAAATTGGAGAAATAGGGAAACAAATATCACTTAGTATGCAACTAATATTTTCCTCATCACTTATATCACTATATTTCGGGGCTAATTGACACCTTTATAGAAGAAATATCACTAGAGCTGAAATAACTAATATCACTATATTTTGAACTAATTGGCACTTTTGTAGATGAGCGATAAATAGAAGAAATGTCCGACTTGCAAAGGTGAATATCTAGAAGTGGCGACAGAGAGTGTAGCTAAGTCTGTATCCGATACAGTGAGCCATAAGCTTCTGCCTTCTAAAGGAAAAAATCCTCAAGGTGCCTGGAGGGTTGGGCTCTTATTCTCAATGCCTCCCATTCGCGAGTGCAAACATCCAAAGCTCTTCTATCGGCGAGTTATGCGCGGCCGCGACCGCGTGCTCACGGCCGTCCCGCATACGCGAGTCCGCCTCGCGAACCCACTCCGGTCATTCCATAGAAAGATGGTCGCTAGGCAGAAGTGGAGAACCCTGTTCTTGTTGAAAGGGCGCGAACCGAGAGCTGGATTCAGCTGTCCACTATCGCCCGTTCCCGAGCGTCTCGAATTGCTGGTCCCCTGTTGTAATTTAGGACGATATAATATAGGTGCAACCTTGCCTTCAAGGAGGACAACTCGTCCGGTTGTAGGAATCCTCGGAGTCAGTAAATAACCAGGAGTTGTTTGATATCCTCCTTGTCCCTCTTTTTAAATCTGGGTGAGTTTATGTCAGTACGGAGCTGATGCGTGATTAATTCGTAATTAGTCGGTGAGCATATAGGTTGCGGATTGGTTCTCGCCTCTCAGGAGGAGGTGAGAGTGAGTTAGGTTCAATGCCCGCTGAGGGCGGTTGGACTGGCAAAGCAGCTTGCTCAACCTCTGAAGGACTCGTAACTTGGGAGGTTAAAGGCTTAGTAAAACAACCACAGATACTAGATTATATATTCGAAAACGAGACGTTAAACTAGAAACAGATTCTAGGTTATCAACTCAAAAAATACTTGCTTTAGCCAGAGCCACATACTAGGTAATCGAGTCAAGAAAGGCTTGGTAAAACCAGAGACAGATAATAGATTTTCGATTCTAAAACGTATTACTAAATTGGCAGAACATGATACGAGGTTATTGTCTCTAAAAAGGCTTGGTAAAACTGAGATAATATGTTATCGATGTGGAAAGGGCTTGGAAAACAAAAGACCAAAATACTAGGTTATCGGCTCGAAAAAGGCATTGCAAATCCAGATCCAGATAACAAGTCATCGACTCGATAATGGCTTGGTAAAACCAGACACAACTCTGCAGTTATCAACTAAAAAACGGCTTGGAAAAATTAGACAAATACTAGGATACTGACGCGAAAATAACTTGGTAAAACGAGACCCATATATTATTTTATTGACCTTAAAACGCATTGGCAAAATAAGATTTAGCTGCGATGATATTAATCAAAAAAGGCTTGATAAAAACAGAGCAAGATAGTATGTTATCGACTGGAAAACAGCTTAGTACCTACAAACATACACTAGGTAGGTATTGATTGAAAACGGCTTGGAAAGACCAGATCCAGATTCTAGGCTATCAAATCGAGAACGGCTTGGTAAAAAACAGAACCATATACAAGGATATCGACTCGAAAACAGTTTAAAAACCTCACTTTGCTTAGACCTATCTACCAAAAACGGCTACATAAAATCAAACCGATATTTATCTTATTGACTCCAAAATTCTCTGGTTAAACCAGGCTCATATTCTAGGTTATCGATCAGAAAACAACTTGAAAAAGCAGACTCAGGTTCAAAGTTATAGACCCTAAAACGGCTTGTTAAATCAAGACCTAGATTCTAGGTTATTGGCAAGAAAAACGCTTGGAAAACCTTTCCCAACGTCGAGGTTATCGACTCAAAAACGCCTTGAATAAAAAAAAACAGATACAGATTCTAGGTAGATTATTGACTCGAAAAAGGCTTGGTAAAAACAGACCAGCGTCCAGGATATCAAATCGAAACGGCTCTTTCGTTAGTCAAGGTCAGATCCTTCGCTCGCCTTGGTCGAGGCAGAGGAAGCGCGATAAATTTTGGGGAGAATTTAAAACCTCGGAGTGCGTCGATATTAATAAATTAAGTAAGAGTGCGGTTGGCCAAAATAATATAACTTCTTAGAGGTTCTAGGCATATAAACTGGTGAAACAATAATAAGCTTTACTATTATACAGATAATTTACAAATAATAGAATGGATATGCAAAGTTTCAATTTCAAGGTCAGATGAACTCGGGGATGTTAAAGGGGCATTCGTGAGGTGTCTTGGCGCGCCAACAAACTCACAAACAATTTAAAGAACATGGGAAACTGGATTCACGATTGAGTCACTCGCGGGGCCTACTTTTAGCGGTATGCTTTGGGAAGTTGTCGGGGAGAGAGAGATTTCAAGATGGGAATCGCAATCGCCACGTTTAACCTCGAGGATATGGCTCGAGGGAGTATTACGCGGGACGAGAACGGACCCGATACCAGAATAACAGTCAGTTGTCGCTAGAATAACGTTAATCTAGAGAGAATTCTTGCCTTCGGACTCGAGGGGTGCGGGAACCGAATCGAGAGTTTACGCGACGCGTCAAGGGGCTGGCTGATACTACTTTCTCGAGGCCTGCATCTGATATTTTATACGGGCTCGCCAGAAGTGACTTGCCCGAGGCCCCGGAAGAGGGTTCCACTTTATCAGACGCGGCACCGAAAGAAGTGAATATTAGCTTGGTTCACACAATCTCGCGGTGCTTCCGCCGCTACCCTCGGTTCGCTCGGTCCATCCATCCTTCTTGTTATCGCCAGAAGTGGGTTGGCTTTCCGTCCACATGGCGCATTTCCATTTCTCTCTCTGCGACAGGCTCAGTAAACAGCAGACTCAGATACTAGATTATCTGCAAAAAATAGCTTAGTAAATCCATACCCGGATAATAAGTTATCAACTCGAAAACGGTTTGGTAAACCTAGACCTAGATTGTAGGTTATCGAGTCGAAAACAGCTCGCTAAAATACAGAACGAAATACTAGGTTATCTACACAAAAATAACTTGATAATACGAAATGTAGATAATAAGTTATCAACTCAAAAAAGGCTTAGAAAATAAAAGACAGATACTAGGTATGTTATTGAATCGAAAACGGTTCGATAAACACCAGACCCATATATTAGGATACCGAATCAAAATAGCTTGATAAAAAACAGACCCACATACTAGGTTATCAACTAAAAAACGACATTATAAAGCTATACCCAGATTATAGGCTATCGACTTTAAAAAGTCTTGATAAAAACCTACAGTGGTTATTTAATCGAAAATAGTTTGGTATACCAGACCCATATTTTAAGTTATCGACTGAAAAACAACTGTAAAAGCAGACCCAGCTTTTAAGTTAAAACCCGTTTCAGATACAAAGTTATGGAACTAAAAACTACTTGCTTAATCTAGAAACATATACTCGGTAATCGACTCGAAAACGACTTGGTAAAACAAGACTCAGATTCTAAGTTATCGAATCGAAAGCGGCTTGGTAAACCAATCCCAGTTTTGAGGTTTTCGACTTCCTAACGGCTTGGTAAAACAAGTTTTTCGACTTAAAACGGATTGGAAAAATTATAGTTAGCTGCGAGGGTATTGGGTTAAAAACTGGTTGGTAAAAATAAATCTAGGTACTAGGTTATCGGCTCTAAAACAACTCTCTAAACCCAGGTAATACATATGTTATCGACTCGAAAATGACTTGTTAAAATCATAACTAGATACTTGCTACAAAAAGCCCTAAATACTAGGTTTCTGACTCTTAAACGAATTGGTAAAACCAGACCCAAATACTAGGTTATCAGCTATAAAATGGCTAGGTAAATCCTGACCCAGATAATGTTATTAGCCAAGCCGTTTTCGAGTCAATGGTTTACTAGCCTAGTCTGTTTTTGCCAAGATGTTTTCAAGTCAATAAATTAGAATCTAAAGCTGCTTTTGCCAAGACGTTTTAAGGTGAATAATCTAGTATCTTGGGATGGTTTTATCAAACCGTTTTCAAGTCGATACGTATTATTTGAGTTTTATTTTACTAAACATTTTTCCAGAAAATAACCATGTATCTGGATCTGTTATTCACTAAACTGTCTTCAGGCCAATAACTTAGTATCGGGTCATGATTTAAAGAGTCGTTTTTGAGCCGATAAACTAGTATCTGAATCTGTTTTTACCAAGCCCTTTTCGATTCGAAATCCTATTATCTTGGTCTTATCTTACGAAGCCGTTTTCGACTCGATACTTTATTAAGTGAGTCTGTCGTTTTACCAACCTGTTTTCGAGTCGAAAAACTAGTATAAGGTTATGGTTTTAAAAAGCCCTTTTCGAGTCGATTATTTTGCATTTGGGTCTGGTTTTACAAGGTCACTTTTGAGCCGGTGACATAGACGCTGAGACTTGTTTACCAAGCCGTTTTGGGGGAAAACCTAGTATCTACGTGTTCTTTCTCTAAGCCGTTCTCGAGACAATAACTCAGTATCTGCCTTTGAATTTACCGCGTCTTTTTTAGTAAAATACCTACCCATACTTTTCTACTAAGCCTTTTTTTCTAGACGATATCTTAGTCTTCTGGTCTGATTTCACCAAGCCGTTTTCGAGACAATACCCCAGTATATGCGTCTTGATTTACTGAGCCGTTTTGAGGTGGATAACTTAGTACCTGTCTCTGGATTTACCAAACAATTTTCGAATCGATAAGCTAGCATTTAGGGCCGGGTGTACTAAGCCGTTTCCGATTCCATAACCTAGTTTTTACCATACCGTTTACGAATCAATAACTTAGAATTTAGGCTTGGTTATACCAAGTAGTTTTCGCGTCGATAACTACTATCTGGGCAAGATTTTAACAAGCATTTTCGAGTCGATAACTTTGAAGTTGTGTATAGTTTACCAAGCAGTTTTAAAGTAGATAACTTATCAAATGGGTCTCAAATAATCGAGCTATTTTCGAGGGGATAACCTTGTATCTGGTTCAGATATTATCATGCTATTATAGAATCGATAAATTAGTTGCTGAGTCGTAGAATGACTCCCGACGATACCATATATTACACTATTCGTTGAGGGAACTTCCTTAATTATCTTTAGAGTGCGTTTACTGTCTGGCGGCCGATATTATGTATCTTCGATATGCTTAAGAAGTGGAACTGAGCTCAAGGATAATAATATTGCTATCATTAATAAAATAGAGTTTTATTAATAATAACTATAAACAATACACAAAAACGGAAAATATTGACATAAACAGAATGGAAAGGGTCGTGGAGACTCGGGCTAATCCGAGGATTTAAAGGATTTAAAAAGGTAAAACAAATATAGAGTTAAAGAGATGGGATGGTTCGATAAACAATTTAAAGCACAGGATAGAATTGACAAAAGGGATCAATACTCAAAGGTGAAGTTTGGCTTACGTAACTTTTGGCACTAGTGGTGCAGTGGAAGGTGGCGCAAAGGAGTTTCGGTCCGCTGGCGAGTTTCAGCCGAAGGGGGGGGATAAAAGGATCCTGACGAGGCGTCTTGGGAAGGAGAACCGTTTCTCGACGAACGGCTGGAAGAACAATGGCTGTCCTAGGTTGTTCTCTTCTGAACAAAGGGGGGATGAGAACCGTCTCTTGTCTACGGGCTCAAG
The DNA here is from genome assembly GCA_963969495.1 of Ceratothoa steindachneri. Lineage (NCBI taxonomy): Eukaryota > Metazoa > Arthropoda > Malacostraca > Isopoda > Cymothoidae > Ceratothoa > Ceratothoa steindachneri. The sequence goes on from OZ018327.1 coordinate 158,894,060, forward strand.
AACAATGGCTGTTCTAATGTTGTTCTCCTTTGAACAACAGGGGGGGTGAGAACCGTTTCTTGGCGAAGGGCTCAAAACGAACAATGGCTGTTCTAGGTTGTTCTCTTCTGAACAAAGGGGGGGATGAGAACCGTCTCTTGTCTACGGGCTCAAGAACAATGGCTGTTCTAATGTTGTTCTCCTTGAACAACAGGGGGGGATGATAACCGTTTCTTGGCGAAGGGCTCAAAACGAACAATGGCTGTTCTAATGCTGTTCTCCTTGAACAACAGGGGGGGATGAGAACCGTTTCTTGGCGAAGGGCTCTAAACTGACAATGGCTGTTCTAATGCTGTTCTCCTTGAACAACAGGGGGGGAAGCCTTGGGGACGTGGCGTCGGAAAGGCTCGAACCTTTGGCACCCAAGGAATATTGTCCTCCTTCTGGACAAGTGATGGTGAATCTCGAGGTCAAGGTCCCTTGGCGCACAAAGGGAGAGAGGGTCGTGGTGATGTTTCGCGACGAAAATCTGGATCTCCAATCTGATCTTAGTGGTAAAGTTTCCATATAAATAGCCAGGACATCTCCTTGGCGTGGGGGAAAATGGAGTGAAAGCTTGGAGGGAACGCACAGCCGGGCCGGAGAACAATGCCTTATCTGTTCATAAGCCTAACTCGATCTGGCGAGGTCGGCGTATGGGGGCGAACGGGGGGACGATAACCTCCTTGTTTAAACATTGGCATCCGGTAGCTGAGATAAGACTCCAAGCCTCGAATCGAAGATGCACGTGGGCAGCATCGTGGTTTTAAATAACATGTGGTAGGAGTTGAAATTAAACGCAGTTTCAACACGTTTTATCACATGCTGATTTGGTTTAACAAGGCATTTAAGATAGATAACCTAGTATATGGATCTATTTTTACCAAACCGTTTCTGAGCCAATAACCACGAAGCTAATTTTGGTGCGGACAATCCGTTTTCGAATCGAAAACCTAGTATCTAGCTCTAGTTTACCAAGCCCTTTGTCGATTCTAAAACCTAGTATCTGGCTCTATCATTACGATGCAGTTAGAGAATCGATAACTTAGTAGATAACATATTTGTGGCTCTGTTTTTACAGAGCTTTATTCGATTTGATAACCTAGTATCTGGCACTGATTTGACCAAGCCCTTTCCAATTCGAAAACTCAAAGCTAACTATGATATTACCAAATACCAAGTCCTTTTCTAGTGAATAAGCTATTATCTGGATCCATCTTTACCGAGTAGTTTTTTGTGTATGTAACCTAGTATTTGGCTATGGATTTACCATGACCTTATTTAGTCGATACACTAGTAGGTTGTTTGGTTTTACAAAGGCATTTTGAGTACTTAACCTAGTAACTGGGTCTGCTTTGACCAAACCATTCTTGAGCCAATAACCTCGAAGCAAACTCTGGTCTTACAATTCGATTTTCCGGTCCATAACCTAGTGTCTGGGTTTGTGTTTAGCAAGCCATTTTTTAGTAAATAACCTACTATCTTACTCTACATTTACCAAGCCGTATTTTACTCGAAATACTAGTATATGGCTCTAGTATTTAGATTTCGTCATAAAATAAATAATGTAGTGGCTTGATTTTGATTGACCAAGGTATTTTTTACTCGTTAACCTAATATCTGGCTCCACTATTACCAAGCCCTTTTTTAGCCAATAACGTCGAAACTAATTCTGGTTTTTCTAACCGGTTTTCGAGTCGATAACTTAGTGTCAAGTTCGGCTTTTACCAAGCCATTTTTAAGTCGATAACTTAGACGCTGTGATTGGTTGCCAAGCGATTTTTTGGTTGATAACCTAGTATCTAACTTTGCTTTTAAAAGGTGTTTTTTACTCGATAACCAAGTATCTGATTTTGTGTTAATGAGGTTGTTTTTCAAGTCGATAACCAAATATTTTGTCTATATTTACCAAGCCGTTTTGTGGACGTTAATGATGAAACTGTGTCTAAAATTTCCAAGTTGTATTCGAGTCGATAACCTAGTATCCGAGTTTGATTTTACCATGCCATTTTCGAGTCGATGACCTAGTAATTGGTTATCATTTTACCAAGGTGTTTTCAAGATGATATATTAGTCACCTGGTCTGTTTTCACCAAGCTGTTTTCGAATCAATAACGAAACAATTGGATATGGTTTTACCGAGCTTTTTTCGTGTTGATAACCTACTATCTGGCTGTGTTTTTACCAAGCCATTTTTGAGTAGATAACTTGGAATCTGGGTATGATTTTAACAAGCCGGTTTTTTTAGTCAGTAATCTACTTAGCATCATTGTCTGTTATTTACAAGCCGTTTTCTAGTCGATATTTTATTAACTTGGTGTGGTTTTACCGAGAAGTTTTCGAATCCATAATCTAGTATGTTTGCCTGTTTTTACCAAGCCATTTCCGAATCGATAACCTAGTATATAGGGGTGTTTTGCCAAGGAATTTTCGCATCAATAACCTATAATCTAGATCTGATTTTAACAAACCCTTTTCGAGTCGATAAATTCAATGGTAAGTCAGATAATACCAAACACTGTTTCAATCAATTATCTGAGTCTGTTTTTATCAGTCATTTTTTTGTAGATAGCCTAGTATCTGGGTCTGGTTTTACCTAGCCTTTTTGACTCGATATCCTAGTATCTGGATCTGAATTTATCCAGCCGTTCTCGAGTATATATCATATTATTTCTGTCTGCTTTTGAAAAAGCTAATTTCAAGTACATAACATGTATGTAGTATCTAGGTTTATAAAGCTGCTTTCAGACGAGAACCTAGTATCAAGTTCTAGTTTTACCAGGTCTTTATCAGCCAATAACCTCGGTGTTATGTTTGATTTTACCAATCCGTTTGTGAGCCGATAAACTAGTATCTGGTTTTACCTAGCCTTTTTGACTCGATATCCTAGTATCTGGATCTGAATTTATCCAGCCGTTCTCGAGTATATATCATATTATTTCTGTCTGCTTTTGAAAAAGCTAATTTCAAGTACATAACATGTATGTAGTATCTAGGTTTATAAAGCTGCTTTCAGACGAGAACCTAGTATCAAGTTCTAGTTTTACCAGGTCTTTATCAGCCAATAACCTCGGTGTTATGTTTGATTTTACCAATCCGTTTGTGAGCCGATAAACTAGTATATGTGTCTCGCTTTATCGAGCCATTTTCGCGTCGATTGCCTATAAAATGGATCTGTATTTACCAATTCGTTTTCGAGTCGATAACCTCGTATCTAGCTCAGATTTTACCATGCCGTTATTGAATCGATAATTTAGTTGCTGGCTTAGTTTACCAAAGCATTTGAGCTTATAACCTAGTATCTGGGTATGTTTTAACCAAACCATTTTTGACCCAATAACCTCTAACCTAATTTGGGAGTGGCCAATCCGTTTTCAAGTCGAAACCTAGTGTCTAGCTCTGGATTTCCCAAGCCATTGTGAAGTTGATAACCTAGTATCTGTCTCTCAATTTACCTAGCCGTTTTTGACTTGAAAACCTAGTATCTGGCTCTAGATTTACCAAGCCGTTTCGACTCGAAAACCTAGTATCTGGCTCTGTCATTTCGATGCTGTTAGAGAATCGAACTCTTAGTATCAGGATCTAGTAAAACCAGACCCATTTATCAGGTTATCGACGAAAAAACGGCTTTGTAGTACCAATCTCATCTTTAAGGTTATCGATTCGAAAACCTCTTGGTAAAATACGAATACAGATATTAAGTAGGTTATTGAATCGAAAATGGATTGCCAAAGCCAGAATTAGCTTCGAGGTTAGTGACTCAAAAACGGCTTCTTATAACCAGACTCGGAACCAGACCCTAGATTAATGACTCACAAATGCACTGGTAAACCCAAATCCAGCAACTATGTTAGAGATTTTATAAGGGCATGGTAAACCTAAAGCTAAATAATAGGTTATCGAGTCGAAAACTGCTTGGTTAAGCCAGAGCCAGAACCAGAAACTAGGTTATCGACTTTATAACGACTTGGTTATACCAGAAGAGCCATATACCATGTTATCGAGTAGGAAACGACTTTGTTAAACCTTAAGCAGATAATAAGTATTCGACTTGAAAACGACTTAAAACTAGAGCTACTGTAGATACTAGGTTAAGAACTCCAACACGACTTGGTTAAACCATAAACAGATATTGGTTATCGACTAGAAAAGGACCAGGATAAGACAGAACCAGATACTAAGTTATCAAATAAAAAAACCTTGTTAATTTAGAGCCAGATACTAGGATATCGCATTGAAAACATCTTGTTAAAACTAGAATAATATGCTAAGTTAAGGCATTAAAAACGGCTTGGTATAACTACGTCCAGATACTAGGTAATTCTACACAAAAATGACTTTCTTATACCAGAGCCAGATTCTAGGTTATCGACTTAAAAATTACTTGTTTAAGCTGGAGCCAGATACTAGGTTATCAACTATAGAAAGCCTTGAAAATACTAGAGGCACATACTAGATATTCTACCCGAAAATAACTTAGTTAACTAGAGCTAGATACTAGTTTATGGAGTCGAAAACGACTTGGTTAAACTAAAGCCATATACTAAGTTATGGAGTCGAAGGAATTTTGGCCGCCGCAGTCAGCGACCTCAATCCCATCTACTACAACGAGTGGGCGCATGTCGAGGGCAAGGCCTCCAAAGTCCGCCGCAGCAACGTCGATGAGCTGAAGTCCACCTGCAACCGCGTGTGGTCCAGCTTGAGGAAGGAATTCGTCCATGAAATTCGGATCTCTCCTAGAGAGCGAGCACGCCGCCGAGTGCGGCCAAATAATTGATCTTACAATTTAACACATATTTATGTTAGAACTATAAAAACTTGTCTAACTGCATCAAAACTATCATTGTCTCCTTTTGAGACCGTCGTAACGAGTCTAATAGGACTTTTGAAGTACCTTGTAATAGGTTATCAACTCGAAAATGGCTAAGGTAATTCCAGATAATAATTTATCCTTTTGATAAAGGTTTGGTGAAAACAGACCAAGATAATAGATTATCGGCTCCAAAACGGCTTGTTAAACCCAAATTCAGCTACTAAGTTATCGATTCTATAATGGCATGGTAAAACCATAGCCAGATAATATGCTAGATACAAGAGGGAATTGGAATGTGTTGATGATCTGGTGTTATTGGCTGAGGGCGAGATGGAATTGGAATGTCCTGATGATCTGGTGTTATTGGCTGAGAGCAAGAGGGAATTGGAATGTGTTGATGATCTGGTGTTATTGGTTGAGAGTGAGAAAATTAGAAATGTTGATTGAAACCTTTGGCAGAGCACTTGGAAGTGGTGGCTTGAAGAGAGTGCAGAAAAGAGTAAGATGATGGCAATCGTTGGTGAATTGATTGGAATATGATCTTCGAGAGAAATGTTTTGTTTGTGAAGGGCAGATAGAGTGAGTAACAGAAAGTTAAGGGATATTTATGGTGTGAAAAAAAGTGAGAGAGGATTTTGAGTGTTCTCAGGTGGTATGAACATGCAAGAACAATGGAAATTGACTGTGAGAAGAATATACGAGTGTTAGATTGTTCGAAGCTTGGAAAACGCGTGTAAAATGGGTTGATAATTTAAATGTTTGAAAGAGAAATGGCTGACCAAGATGTAAGTAAAGGATATTGTGTATGCTACGGGTGATTTAGGCAGTGGTTTTTGTGTTTATTAAAGCATACCCTTGAAGTACAAACAGTGGCTTTGATGAGCGACACTACACTTTCACGAACAGTGTTGAGTGTTGAAGTTACGTCTATAATTATATGTAAATGAGACTGAATGATGAGAACCAATTTGAATTTTGAATTCAAATAAGGTGAGAAATCCTGTCTACCTCTCCGTTGCTAAGGTGTGCAAAGGCGTGTCGCTTCTTATCTACCGCCTGTCTGAACCTCCAGGTGTCCTTACCTCTTCCTAGTATCGATAATTTTAACTAATTACACCCCGCAACTAAAAAACCCAGTTTGAGTCGAATAAAGCAAAGATTACCGATAATTGGATATAATTTAAGTCTCGCATTTGAGCTCAAGATACGACAGGGATTAAACGGCTTCGGGAAAATTTCCTCCGGCTAAGTTTTCGAAGAGATGCTTTTGTTTATGAATAGCGTGGAGAGGCGGGGTTGGCCATAGTGTTTTATCAGTTTCTCTTTGCATCTCTTTCATTTTTGAATATAAAAGGGGAATCGAGAAGGGGAGGGGGGGGCAGTGATTCGTGAATGTAGTGGTGTAGTTAGGGGAATCTAAAAAAGCAAACTAATTGGGACGCTTGATACATGTCTTTGTCCCTCACTAGGTTCTTTCCCAGTTCGGCAACAAAGGCGTTGTCCATGGGTGAAAAAATGGCATGGGGCTGATTCGTTGGCTGCCATTGTTAATTATTAGACTCGATTCAACAGGATGAGTCACAAAGGAATTATGGGGTGAGGACAGCTGTATGGAAAACAGGGCGTGGAAGAAGATTGGTCTGTCAGGAAACAAAAAAAAAAGTAGTGGAGTCAAAGAAAGCATTTTCACTGAATGAAAGGGGAATAAAGGCAAGATTGATCAAATGAATAAAAAGGTGAATAAATATTGGCAGTGAAGGTGACAAACATCAGGGATGGCACTAGAGATTGCGAAAGCAAACAATGTCAAAAATAAAAGTGAGAAGCTCGCAAAAATCAGAGGGAACAGAGAATGTTAACTCTAAGTAATGGAAGTTGACAATATAAACCTCGGGACCGCATGCAATCGAAGCTAACACAATGGAAATCCATTGGTTGTGGTACGTGTGTAAGAACTTGCAGAGCGAGCCATATAAACCTTAAATGCGAGGACCGTTTCTTCCTTAAGCTTCTGCTCGTTTATTAACCTCAATCCTCGGATAAATCTCATGATGTTGATCTCTCTCAGGTTTTCTTATTTCAATTTTATCTTCGGATACAAATCTGAGCCGCTCTTCAGTTACAGCCAAACTTTTACCCAAGCCCCTGGTGACATGGGAAGCAAAGGATTATTTTAAAAAGGTGTAGGCGGGGGAGGCTCCCTAAAAAGAAAGAGGTTCGAACCACTGCTTCTCTGAGATCACTGGACAGAAGCTCAGTTTATATAAAGCCTATAACCTGGTTCATGCTTGCACGCTACAAGTGTGCTGATAGGTGAAAAAGTCTAAACAACCTTACGTTGGGGATTAAAATGTTTTTAATTTTCTCTAGTGGCGTTGATGCTCGTTGGTCTACCCTGGGAGAAAGCTCCTTTAATTAAAACTTTTGAGCACTGGAGGAAGAACAAGGCAAATACAAAATTGGATGCTTCCGAAAGAGGCTGAAAAGTAATTAGTTGGAAAAGTGATTATAGCTCTCCCGAGATGTGCACTCCCTCCCCCCTCCTTAATACAGCGTACACACAAACACAATAGTTCAGAGACAATAAATTGATTTTAAAGATTTCTCAAAAATGATATGCTTACGGATTGTCTTTCCTAAGAGAAGAACTACGTCGCCTCTTATCAAATATTACCTTCAAAGGAAGGCGTGTTTTCTCGTTTAAGCAGCTGAGTGAGGAAGTCTCCCTAACTTTCCAGCTCACCCTAAAAACTCTTGGCCAATTCAACATATAACACGTAAGTGCCTTTTCCTCTCATTCAAATCCTCGCCAAACTCACGAAACTGCTACAAAGACATTTCTCTTTTTTTCCCTAGGGTACAGTCGTGGAAATTGCACGAGGGACCACGACCCGTTTGTACAAAATCCGGATGCACATGGGGATCATCACCGTGGTTTTACAACTGCCTTCCTGATAGTAACGCGTCCCCGATCATTTGTCCAAAGCTCTTTCGAGTCTAGATTCGTTTACGGTTTTTGTTTCTTTAATAATTGGGAGCGATTTAGGTTGTTTAGTAAATCTGGACTCACGAAGAACCTCGCAAAAAAGAGCGGCTCAGAACGGAGTTGCTGGAATGGGCAATCTTTGGCCTTCGGTTCTAATGTTACTAAAGAGCAAATTTGGAGAATTATTATTTGATTATTTTAAGGAAAAGACAAGGAACTAGGACATCCTACGAACATTTGTTAACCTTGTAGTGAGCGAGAAAAAGAAATGAGAATAACAACTTAAAGGCATGAAAAACATTGGTTAAAACAAATCCTCGTCCCCCCCCCAAAAAAAAATACTAAGACTAGGAGGGTAGTTTAAAATACCAGGAAGAAGTTTTTACCTTAATCACAAATCTTCAAAACTAAGGCTTCATCCGGATGAACAATAAACAAAAACTAAAGGAGGAAAAAGGAGGGAACTAGGACGACATGGGAGGGACTCAAAATCCTACAGGAATCAAAAGAAATCGAACGACGGCTTGCACTCTGTCGCCAATGAATGAAAGGGAATTAACAGGAAAAAGAAATAAAAGAATGAGTGGAGGAAAAAAAATATAAGATGGTGAATAAATGAAGAGAAAAAAAATAATAAAAAGCTTAAAGACACATAATCCTTAAATTCGAGATCGTTGGTACAAATCAGAATAGTCCCTGCGGAAAGTTCGGTTCGCTTTGAAAAATTGAAAAACTATACTTTTGTTAAGTCAATTTTATCGATTCTAGAGTTATAATTCTAGATCTTTGAATCACTCCTAGACAACGATTCCCAGCCTACAGGGTGGCCCAGAAGTCCGTACACATGCATATATTATTATGTTCTAGTTAGTTATGCAGATATTAATAATTTTTTCTTCTTTTTCAGAGAAAATATGGCAGATGAAAGCCCATTTACACTTGAAGAGCGTATTGTGACAAATACGTGGGCACAACAATACTGGTAACACCCTGGATACGATAAGATGCATGGGTGGGTACGAACTTATGAGCCACCCTGTATGTTAGGGATTATTATCTAGGATTGAGGTTTTTATGGAATTATCATTTTGGGGGTGATTACTTGGGATTTATTTTTTTAAATAAGTAATAATTATTGATAATTGGATTAGGACAAAAAGATAAAGGAAAAATGTTACTTAGGATTTTATTTGGTTAAGATAATATTAGTTAGGTTAGGTTAGGTTAAAATAACTTGACCTTACCTGACCTAACCAAACCTAAACTATGTGGCATGATCGATTCAGTTTCAGTGGATTTGAAGATTTCTGCCATCATATTTCTATTTTTTTTACCCCTTGGATTAATATTCTACTTTTTTGATAGTTTAATTGTTTGTTTAATTCGTTTTTGCTTTTTTTTGTTCCGTAATAAAAGTTATTTTACCAATTATTTTTAAATATACCAATAAGTTACTTGGTGGTCATCAACTATGATTGATATTTTGGGGGGATCATGTTCGAGGATTGAAATTTCATGAGGCCATTAATTAGAAATGGTGATCTCGGGAGTTGTTATCTACGATTAATTCTGAACTTTTTACCATTTATTTGTTTAAAAAAACAAGGAAACAAAAAATTCTATGAAAATATAAGAATTGCCCTGCAAATTAACCTGACAGCGCACCTCTCCCGATTGAGAGATAAATGAGGACTAGGTTACCATTGTTAGGCTCTCACTGCTGTGTTTACCAAGTTCTAACCTATTCATTCATGTTAAAATTCGCTTATTTAGTACCGCTAATAATCTAGTTTATTCCTAGTTACTAGGCTAATTACTTGTGTCTACTTGCTTAATAGGGACTGGTGTGTTGGTAGCTCTAAATTGTTTGCTTAACAATTCGTATGTTGTCAAACGATCTTGTTTGTTTTTAAACCAAGAACATGGGAAAAGGAATTAGAACAAAATGGTAACTATATAATTAATTATTTTTTCTCCAAGGCTTCACAAACTTTCCCAATGCCTTAATACTAGCCAGGAACCAAATTTTATATGAAGAACGAGGTACTCAAATGTGCGGTCTCTCCACGTTGAATATAAACCTGGGAAAAGAAAGGAAATACAAAGCCACCAAAAGAGAAATCTTATACAGCCACGGACAAAGGTTTTACCATAGATGCCAAATTCAAGGATATTATATCATTGCAGTTTTCTTCTGTGGTTGCATCTAAGTCCTTAAAAAAATATCTAAAAATCAAAAACGTTCAGGACATTGATAAAAAGAACCTTCAAGTCAATAATTACAGCGTTGGGGGTTTAGGAAATGCTGGATAACACCTTTGTAAGGAATGGAGTTCGATTCGAGGCTTAATCACGATCGGGAGATAGTATAATTTACAAGTTTCCACTTTTCCAACCATGTTTACAAGATCGCCCATAGATTAGGTGAGGTCATTAATCTCTAGGTGGTTTTAAGGTGATGAACCCGAAATTTCAATCCATAGTATCTGAACCGCTTCGATCGAGGTCTTGGGTTCGATTGACTTCTTCGATAGAGGAGGCGTCCACGATAAGGCCCTGGGAAAGATACGGGTCGTCAGTGCGCTACGTCCCTGAAGGCACAGATAGTTAGAGAAACAACTTGTATCAGGACATCTCAATAGCCCGGTGGATGTGGCGTTGGTCTTCAAGCATCGAGGCACGAGTTCGAACCCACCAAACTCTCGGCGGTGTCACGAGCTTGTTGCCTATTAGGCGGATACCTAGAAAATCGCCTCTACTGAGGTAAATAGCTCCGCACGTATAGAGTCAATCACAACACCGCTACCATTCTTTTTCTCGTATTCATTACACAACATAGCCATTCCTGGTCAAGGACCCTGCCGATGGATTACTCGTGTTACCTATGAGGCAGCTCATATCCATTTCCACATACTTCTGACGCGGAAGTCGTAAGCACAATGTGTTCAATGATCGCTGATTCGCGCTAAAACACAAGACTACCCGATACCCACCCCCCCACCTCCTACACTACTAACCTAGGCCCGAACCCTGCGGCTTTCTGGCTTTTCAGCGTGTCATTCTGGTCTTTATGTTCATTTCATCAACCAGTTGGAGGATCTGGCCCACGATGCGAGAGATGGATGGCGTAACTTACCACTCTTCTGGCACCGCCTAAACTGGGCGCCTACCCAGGCGCGAAGATGCAGTCAAGCTTGGCTGCTCGCTACCCGTCCTAACCGAACACACAGCCTCTGGAATCCGAGGCGGAATCTGCAGAAGAGGATTTTAATGCTGTTGGGTTCCGTTCTTTCTTACCGGTCTCTTGCGTCTTTTCAATGCTTAACAAACAGGACGGAAGGGTCTTTTCTATGCCATATTCAAGGCAGCGCGAGGAGAGGTCATTTCCACGGCATTCAGGAATAAATTGCACCAGAAGAATGGATTGAGCTCTAGCAGCCTCAGAGATTCATAGTCATAATATATATATATATATATATATATATATATATATATATATATATATATATATATATATATGTATAAATATATATATATATATATATATATGAATATGTACCACGGAAGGAAACTGAATAAAAGGCGGATTGGAGTTAGTACTTTCGTCTATTCGACATTTTCAAACTCAAAGGTAAGAAAAATAAGACACCCAGTATTTATAGAAAGCACGTTTTCCTGGGATGAGGTCAACATTTTAATGCTATCAGATAAGTTGGATTTTAGAAAAAGGGATAAAATTAGATCTAATGAAAACAGCCGTGGGCTAATGTTGAGATTACTCTCCTTTGTGTAGGAGATTAAAAATGATTCCAGGATATTTCTCTTTATAAAATCATTACTATGGATTATAGTATCACTTTTTGACCAGTTAATTCGTGTCCCATCTTGGAATTGTGGACAGCTAAGGCATTATTCTGATAACCCTTAATTACTGCATTTTTGTGTTGTTGGGTCCTTATGGAAACATTTTTGGAAGTTTGGCCTACATAGAATAAATTACAATCTAAACATGGAATTAGGTACATTACATTATTATCATTATTGGGGCTATGCTTTATTAAGAGATTTTTTAATGTATGATTGTATTTAAAGGCTACCTTAATATTTAGTTGTTTTAGAATGGGCACTACAGACATAAAATTATCATGATAGGGTAAAATTAATAGGTTTTTACGAGGTTATATTGTCTCTAATTTACAATTATAAAATGTTTTTTGGGCTATATTCATAGATTTTTCTATAAATTACTTTGGGTAGCATAAATTGGAAGCAATATCTTCATTTTTTGTGTATTCTTTATCTATATAGTCGGGACTACATATTCGAAGAGCCCTAAGATACATAGAGGAAAAAACAGCAGATTTTATATATTTGCATGACTTGAATAAAAATGGACATTAGATAAATTATTTGTCGGTTTCCTATAAACAGTAAATTTAAATCTATGTGGTTCTCTAATTATTAGGACATCCAAAAATGGAAGGCTCTTATTTACTTCCTTTTCTAGGGTGAATTTAATTGAGGGAACCAATAAGTTGATAATTAAAAGAAAACTATCGATGTCAAAACTGTTGTTTAAAATTACCATTGAGTTTGAAAATGTCGAATAGACGAAAGTACTAACTCCAATCCGCCTTTTATTCAGTTTCCTTCCGTGGTACATATTCATATTTATAGTTATCACGTGCTAACTTTCGTGATATTTCCCATATATATATATATATATATATATATATATATATATATCATTTGTATCATTCTTAGCATCCCTCATCCATAATTCTATACTTTAGGAATGCAATTTTTTTAATATTTTTAATTTTAATTTGTGAATTGCCTCGGCATATTTGAAACTTTTACCAAAGTTCTTTCTTAGAGCTTAGAAAAACAAAATATGACTACCGAATGTTAAAAAAAAATTTAAAGCAAAAATAATTACAAATCGTGAAAGTTTGAAAATGTATACAAATTTAGGCATGTTTTTTTTTATTAATATTTTTTGGGAATATAAATACAAATTTAAATTGAGAAAAGAGAGCTCTAAAGATTGTTTTTTTCTATATACCACTCAATGGCTTCGCTACTAAGATTAAAATTTAAAATCTAAAAAAAAGCAGCCATGGTTAAATTTTTATAAATTTTCTGAACTTCGCCAATTATAATAATTTTATAAAGGAACTCTAAAATAAATATCCCTCCTTTCAAAATATCACGTTGCTAAAATATAGTTATAGAAGAAGATATATAAAAATAAATTTTCCAAACTTCACCATTTATCATTCTTTGGGTTGCAAAAATTAACAAAATTTCGATACTTATATTTATTTCTGAACTTTGATATAAAAAACAACAACATAAGTCATAACAAAACTAAGATGAATTTTTTATTCAAATACTCAATAAAGTTCCCTTATTGAATTATCGAGTTAGTGATGATGATGATGATGATGATGATGATGATGATGATGATGATGATGAAAAGAATTTCGATATTAGTTTTGTCTTGCCTTTACTAGCCTATAAAACCAACATGGATCTGAAAAATATGGATCAAGACTAAATGATTAGTTGACAATAGGAGCGGCTTCGCCTCTCTTTCTTACAGCAGGAGCTTGCGCTTCATAGGCAGATATTCGGCCTGTGGCCTATGTCTATCCGGCTTTGCCAACGGCCTTTTGGTCTAATTTTTTTTTAAAGTTTCCAGTATATATCTACTTAATATTTTGCTTTTTTTCTATTTTTTTTCACATCGATGCTTATTTTCTAGGCCTAAAGGCCAGAAAAAAATCTTTTATCGGAATTCTTTTTTATTTGGAAAATCAATCCTCACGATTCTTTTTTTTCACACTCTAAATTTGCTCTAATAACTTCATTTTGGTTTACTCATTTTAGGGAGCCAGTAGTTATTTCCTTCTGATAAAAAATAAAATTGAAAATCTATTTTAAAAATAACCGATAAAACTTTTGAATATACGAAAAAATTAAATAAAAAAGCGAAATGCTTGATTTTTAATAAATTTTCGAAACTTCGCCATTTGTACTTCTTTTTGGTTTATAAAATTTCAAAACATTCGATAATTAAAATAATCATATTTCTTTTTCTGAACCTAGCAATTTGCTTTTTCAAACATTAAAACAACTCTTAGAGATAACTGATAAAATCTTAAAAATATACCTAGGTCACTACCAAACTTGGAGAAAAAACAAGGTCTGCTGAACAAAAAGTCGCGTGCCCTCACTTATTCTGAATAGCTTAGCCCAGCATAGCGTAGTATTACCTAGCCTAGCATAAAATAGCCTAGCATAAACTTGCCTAGTATAGCATAGCATAGTATAACCTACCCTGTTTATGATGTTATTGCCAAAACAAAATAATTACCGGGCTAATCTCGGGAAAACTTTGGAAATTATATCATTTGAAGGGGAATGTGAAACAACATAAGGGTTTCAAAATTCGTTAGAATCGGCAGAATAGTTATGATGCTATTACAAAAACAAAAAAAAAAGCAAAACGGAGCCCGACCGCCATAGTGAGATGTAAAGTTGCTTGCAACTAGACCTACACCCGACTAAAAATCTATAATTATTATTCGAACCCTCCCCAAAATATCTCTCTTATCCTGTTCTTACACATATCAAGTGAAAATTATTCAATTTACATATAATGCTAAATTAATTTATAATTCCCACACTTCTATACATAGGTGTCTAATAGAATCAGCTCTTTTACAGAAAATTCCAAACTTTAATACTTCCGATGGGTAATTAAAAACTAATCTCTTAATAAGCAGAAGAACTCACCAGGCCTCTGATCATAAATACCGCTCCATACCGCCATCTCTGTTTAAATTCCGACTTATAAATTTATGGCCTCAGGCTAAGCATTTTTCTATACTCACTAGTTTGCCAACGATTGAAGATGACGAATGTTTCCGTGGAAACCTGGTTTCGCAATAAATCGTTCCAAAATACTGTGGTTTCTTTCCTGCATATATATATATATATATATATCCTGCCCTCCCTTTATCTCTTTCTGACTCTCTCGACAATGCTTGAAACGACCGCTTTTAAAATTCCCTTTAAATTGGTGAAACAAACAAATCGTGCATAGACTTTCCAGAGGTTGGTTATTCGAAATGTACACAAAATAATGTATCGATTCACATGATGCTGAAAAAGTTAGACACTGCAATAATGAAAGTTGAAAATCTGATCACTCACATGAGCGCTCGGTTACCCTCCCATAGAACTTCGAAAGAGAGACTCGTAGGTGAGGGGATGGTCTGGGGATCTGGAAGGTCATATGGCTCATTACGAACGCGTTTCTGCCCTATCAGCCGGGTGGAAGAATGAATTGACTGGGGAGAGTCAGAAAGAAAGGACGAAGAAAACCAGAAATGGTAAATGCCAAAATTTGGAGAAACAAAGAATTTCTAGGTAGACCCATGGGGGATGGGTTGGTTGGAGATATAGGAGAGAACGGCGAGACAGAGTGGTAAATGGAACAGAACAATGACCTGACATAGTGAGACGGGCGATGGAAGGTAAAATGGGAAAACAAGGCTGGACCAAGCATGGATCCAGAGGAGAGGGAATGAAGCTGCCCCTAAATTTCAGCTCCGTATATGTTTATATTTCTTTTTTAAACATACTTCTATTCTGATATTTAGGAAGAGTTATGTAATAATAAAGCATATATATATATATATATATATATATATATATATATATATATAATGTTTTTTAAACCATTGGGATTGAATGTATCTTATATGGGGCATTCACGCCAATGTATAACTTTTGAGAAAAAAGCGTTCAAAGTTTTGCATTTTCCTTTTATCCTATTATCATCAGAAATACCATAATAAATATCGAAAAATTACCCATATGTTGAAAATATAACAAAATGTACAAATAACCACACAAATACATAATCTAATGGTTGCAATAAGATAACAATAACATTATGTAATACCCATTAGCAGATTTTAATCACTTATTATTAAATATTAATTCTTTAAATATATTAATTTGGAAAATATTGACACTAATACATTCTTAGGGCAATCAGTGTTATTTTGCTAAAGTTTATTTTATGACTCCACGCACTTCTGCTTCTTACGAGAAGGCCCTGGTACATCGGTGTCACTTTCACTGTCTGATGAATGAATGGTTATGAAGTAAAACCACGAAAATAATGCCTTAAAGTTCACAGCGCGTAATAAAACGTGTCGTGTGCACAGAGTAAAAACCGGGACTGTGTGAGGGGAAGCTGGGTGGTGCACTTGTGATCGCTCATTGGCGGGGCGACGGAGTGTGTATTTGCGAGTAGCACGCTGTCTGGCTGCCTGCCTCTGGCACGGATGCCTCTCTGACTGCCAGAATACGGAGATGGTTTGCCTGCGACGCGAGAAAATTCAAAGTCCGTTCTGCCCTCTGCGTAGCTGCTGTAAGAGCTAATTTCGCTTCCAACCTCTGTCAACATGTAGATGAGGCTTATGCCTTTCAAGATCCATGCTTAACTGAAAACCTTTAAAAGTGGCGTGGATGCCCCTCTGATTCTGGACGCCTCATATGATATATGCTTAACATACAGGTAAATCTCAAAGATAATTACTAAATTCAGTATTACACTTTAGCTGACGTTCAAAAACTACAATTGATAATTTTTTGATGTGTGAAAAAAATTCGGATTCGAGAGAGTTAGTGCTCATTCCTTTATGAGATGTTATTATTTATTATGGGTGTAAGATGACCATTATTAATGATTAATGCCTTTTTTCAGACTACTCAGAGGGAGGAATTCAGATTAGGGCCCCCCTCAATTTTTATCCTGAATCCGCCACTGGGATGGACTGGGGTACAATTAAGCGAGGTGAAAAACACAAAACCGATAAATAGTGGGTATGGCTATGTGGAACTCCAGGATAAGTATGACATACTTAGAGAGTGGACATCACTATTCGGGGATTCGCAAACTAAGGGTATCCTTAATTCGTACAAGAGGGCGGAAATCGCCAACCGGAATGTTGCTACTAAACCGGGATTAAAAACGAATGAAATTGTAAACGAAATATAGTAAACTAGAATCAGAAAAAGAAACCAACTGTTAGTCGCCTTAGCCAGCAGAAATGACTTGTTCTGTAGAGGCGGAAGATCTTGCGGAGGAAATGAGATCGACAAGTAGCGACTCTAATCGTAGGAATTATACCAAGACATAACGCCAGGAGTCATGCAATTAGCGACTGGGGGAACATCAGCTGGCGTTTATCTAAGTACTTAATGTAGAAGAAATAACTTTTGTGCTTCAGTTTGACGAGTTCTATGGGAAAGGCTGCCTATTTACGAGTGACGGGGGCCATCTGACAGACAAGAGAAGAAGGTCATCAGCAGGGGCTTAATATGATAAACAGGGGCAGCGGCAAACGGAACCTCCGAGTGTGATTAACTCGAAGGAAGACACACCAAGTGTTTCAACTCAGGGGGCAGAGTCCTCCAACGGCAACTCTGCTACTATCGCAGGCCCTCAAAAAGGACGCTTGTCGTGTTGACGAAAGACTTAGCTGAAGCAAGTAGGTCTGATCTATGTCGACCTAGAGGATATGGGAGGAGATGAGAAGGAGGGGAGATAAGGGAAATGGAGATGAGGGGAAGGGGTAGAAAGGGAGAGATGAACAGTGGGGAAACGGGTCGAGTAAAGGGGAAAAGGGAGCAATCAGGAAACGATTCTGAATTAAAAGTGCACAAACAGGAACCTCTCTAAATTGTGTTCTTTTTAACGCCAGTTTCTCCAGGTTCCTTTTTGTCCTGGTTTATGAGATGGAACTGAGAGAAAAATCCTCATCAAAGTTTGTAATGGCTTCGCTGCGCCCGAGCACAAGCTCAATGGTATGGACATCTACAAGATTCTGCTCATCTACAGGCCAACGAGTTAACCTGTTGAGAAGAATAAGTCAATGCATCAAGAATTAGAATGGTTTTTGGACGTCAAAATTTGCAACACTGCGTGATTTCACAGCCTAGCGTCACTTCATGAAAGACTTAATTAGTAGACAATCATTGTACATCACCTTTAAACCAAGGGTGAAGTGTTATGTTGATCACAGTGAATTGATTACTAAATTTAAGAGGCTATCAAGTACAAGAAGACAGAATATCTCAAACCAAAGCTAACTGGAATACTTTGGGAAATATCAGGTTAGAAAGAAAATAATTTCCGATTTTATAGAATAAAATAGATGATAGTATTTA
The DNA here is from genome assembly GCA_963969495.1 of Ceratothoa steindachneri. NCBI lineage: Eukaryota > Metazoa > Arthropoda > Malacostraca > Isopoda > Cymothoidae > Ceratothoa > Ceratothoa steindachneri. The sequence goes on from OZ018327.1 coordinate 158,912,128, forward strand.
TTAAAATAGTGTCTCTTCTTATCCTTTAGGAATGTTACACTGAGTAATTTTTAACTTTTTATTTCATATTCCCCCCAAAATATTTGCATTAAGCTTCGTTAGTATTCAACCCTAGGTTCGTCCCATGTAAAGATCACATTATACATGGTATAACTCTATGAATTTCACAAAAGTGTCGATGGAACTACAACCGCAAAATCAATGTACAACACTTATGAGGGAGAAGCAGTAAATGATGAAGTTGCAGGAGGTAGTTTACTTGTTAAAGACGGAATAAAGGAAAGTCGTCCCCAAAAAATTGATTTCGAAGAGTTAGAAGCTCTTGTCACAGCAACTCCTGCTACAACTTCTAGGGAAATCACAGAACAATTTAACGTAATACATACGACTTCATACAACAAGTGAATAGGGATGGAAAGGTTCTAATGATTGTAATCGGCAGCAGCGTGTTGCTTGCTGTTTTATTGCTTCCACGATACCTTCAGGCACCACTTTGGGGCCGGAATGTTACTGGTAATGAGAAGTGGATTCTTTATCATAAAGTTAAACGCCGCCGTTTGTGGATCAGTCGAGGAAACAGATTTGTTAGCAACCGAAAGGAGGACTCCATCCTAAAAATATCATGTTGAGTGTATATTAGGAGATTGAAGAAATTGTCTAATACGAAATATTAGACAACAATCAAACAATTAATGATAATCTCTAGTGCAATCAACTGCGTCATTTTGAGGGCCACTCTGGGCCAAGGACGACCCTTATTAGTCAACAGAAATGATGTCAACCTCTATCGGAATAATGCCCGTCCTCACACATCTCGAATAACCAAAGATCTCTTGGAAGAGTTGGGTTGGGAAATAGTGCTTCATCCTCCATATTCTCCTGACCTTGCTTCTTCTGATTATCACTTGTTTAGTGAATTAAAGAACCACCACTTGGATATTCTTAGGTTGACATAAAAAAGAGGTTACAAACGAATGTTAGTCATATTTTGTATCAAATCCTAGAGAATTTTGTAGGTGTGGCATTTATGAACTTATTGACAGATGGAATCAGGTTCTAGAAAACAATGGATGTCAGAAATCTGAGAGAGAGAGCTTGAGAGGAAGATACACGCCGCCTTTCCCTTCACTGGAAAAGAGAGACAACAAACAGCTTTCGACCCTTCTTGTCTGCGCTAATGGAGGTGCGAAATTATGAGACAACCCGGTGCCCGGAAATGCCGCCATCAAAGGAAGCTGCGACAAGTTTGAGAGTCCAGAATGTCCCATCTGAAGTCGGACAAAGTTCGCCTCGCCGACTTAGGAACCTTCCCGCGCTCGTGCTAAAAAGCTGAGATTATTCTCGTCTGGCGAAGTTTCTAACCCTAGAACCCTCCCCTTCGGACGGAGGAGAGAAACCCCCATTCGACCCCGCTATAAATCCTCCGGTACCAGAGTTGGAAGTCAGTATCTTCTGCTCGCAGAACCCATCAAGCTCATGATATTCTCGTTAATTCACGTGAGTTTACCTCGACTCGCTTCCTCCCGCTCCTCTAACGCAGCGCGCTTAGTCTCGATTCGTGTTACTCGAAAGCAAGATTTAAGTTCACCCCGTAATAGTCATTGTCAAGAGACTATTTTTTGAACTTTGCGCCAAGGCAAGGATTACTCCTTCGGACCAAATCTTCGAGGTAACAGCAACGTGCAACTCTCCTGTGCAAGTGCTTTCTCTATGCACCCCCGCCCCCAGTGTAAAGCCTTCACCATCGGCTTAGTATACGCTCAAGGTCATTCGAGTATCACTTGGTCAATATTATTCGTTTGTTTGTTCGGTGACCACCCTCACCAAGTTCCCCCCCTCCCCCATCCTTTTAGCCACTGGGACCAGTGTACATCTAATGCATGTATAGCTCGGTTTAAAACTTTTAATCTTGTAAAATAATATGAATTTGCATATTAGTAAAGTTATTTTTGTACCCGTTTTTCTGTTATTCCAGAACCTCCAAAATAGTCGACTGTGACCAACCTACTTGCGGTAATTTGCACTCTGATTATATTATAAATCTACCACGCACTTGTAGACGCAGAAAGGTTTAACTTGACCCTATTTTACGAAAATAGAGGTTGTACCTATGACAAAATTTTCCAATATCATAAGTTTTTTTCATTTTTAATAAATACCCTGAAATCAGACAATACTTTTTTTTCATCTTGATACAACCAGCTAACCAGAATAGTTAAAGGTAAGATCAGAATCTCAAAAGGCAAGGAAGAATTGAAGACAACTTATTTCTTAAAGGTGAGCCACAAGGAATTCTTTGGTTACATAAATATTCGAAAACCGATAAGTAGAAAGATTGGACCATTGGTTTGCGAGAATATAACACTGTATCACTCAGAAACGGAGAATGCGAATTAATTAAATCACTATGTCTCCTCAGTTTTCACGATGGCAAATGATGAGCAAAGTCCGGAGCTAATTATAGGCGGAGAGGTGATTCCTAATTATGTTTTCAACTCAAGATGTTGTCAGGATGATAGACAGGCTTAACAGTTTCAGGTTACCAGGAGGTGATGGTTTCCTCACAAGAGTTCTGAAGGAGATCAAGAGAGAGGTGTTGACACCTCTTGATACGATTTTTAACAATCCTTAGAAACTTATGAGATACCCAGAGTCTGGTGAGAGCCAAATGTTTGCGTAATCCTTTGAAAGGGGACAGTCGAAAAGCGAGTAATTACCGATCTATGAGTCTCACGTCCGTCCCTGTTAATCTCCTTGAGGGTATAATTATTTCGAAGTGATAGCCGACTATCAAAAATCTCACTACCTCCTCTTGAGCCATCAACATGTATTTATAAGCCATTCCTTGTGCCTTATAGCCCACTAAAGTTCTTTCACGGGGTATAACATAAAATGACCGAAGCAAGATAATGGATCTTATCTAAGATAACCCACCGACGACTAATGTCTAATGTTGCTGCCTTTCTAATCTCAGGGAAGGTCGTTCGCTTGGGTTGAAATTAGCTTAGAGATAGGAGACCGAGGGTGGTGGTAAATGGCGTGTCGTGCGAGTGGATCACTGTTCGAAGCGAGTCTTTCAGGGGTCTGTGATGGGTCCATCGGTCTTCATTAACTATATAAATTATATAGGTGATGGTATACTTTATAAGATCTAAAGGTTTGCATGCCACACGAAGCTTGGAAAGAATGTGGCAACTAGAGAGGAAGTAGATAGCATTCGACAAGAACTTCAATGCATAGATAAGTGGTCTAAAAATGGCAAATGACATTGATATTAGTAAATACAAGGTCATGCATATAGGCCACAAAAAATTTGGCAGAGAAAAATGTACTCTTATAGGGTGTTGCCATTGTGAGCCCAGTGTCGTAAATGGACTTAAGAGCCGTCATAACACACGATATTAAGTTCTCAAATCAATGCATTGAGGAAGAAATGAAGTCTCAAATGATGAAGGGATAAATTAAAAGGCAGTTTGCGTATCGGAACAAGGAGATTGTACGTACCCTATACAATTCCCTACTCCGTCCGCATCTAGAGTATGCAGTCAAGCTCTGGTGCCCCTCCTGCATAAAGGATATAGATCGGCTGGAGAAGGTACAAACCCAAGTGAGCAAACTGATCCCATCTATTAGGCATAAATAGTATGACCAGTGCTTTGAAAGATGTAGGACTCTTTAAGTTCGAAACTAGAAGATTGCGCGGTAAGCTCATCCAGGTATTTCAAATACTTCATGGGTTTGACAACTTGGAAAACCGAGGATTGTTCCAAATTAGAGAAGGACATATCCGAAACCATGGGTACAAACTTGAACTAAAGCGATTCAACCAGGATTTTTGCGTCAAGTTTTTCTTGTACAAGATTTGTAACTATTGGCACGCTCTTCCCAAGAAGTTGTTAACAGAAAAACTATAGCAGTTCTAGGATCAGCTTGACCAAACATACATAGGATTTAGGTCTTCTGAAGTCACACTATGCATGGTCATATTTGATCAACATTACTGACACGTAATGGGCAGAAAGCCCTTCTGGAGTACTATAAATTCCTTGTAACTCCTTGTAACTAAATTTTATACGAAAGTCACTCAAATGCTGTTGGTTCAACATAGTGACGCCTTAGTATCTAAGCCAATTATAAAATAGAATTCCAAGGCCACAATTGACGTCAGAATTCTGTTACCTTTCAGCCATCAGAACACAGCCTTAGAGTACCACTTTCTAAAAGGCGGGTGCCATCTTGGTTTATGAGGAAACTTATATAAGTTCTTCTGTGTGTTATCTTTTGCTTTTTCAAACACGTTACAGCAATTGTGTCATTTTCTCTTTAATTCCTTTCTCTAGGTAATATTGTATGATTTAAAATTGACTAATTAATACTCTTCCCTCACCATATACGCTGTCAAGTATTTTTTGTTAGCTCGGTTATTTTTCAATTCCCTTTCTTGGGTAATGTAATATTTGCTCATTTAAAATTTTCTAACAAATACTATTCTTTCCTCTTATACACCGCTAATTATTATCTGTGGGGTAGTGGGTCTTTTCTCTTTTCTCTCAAGCATAATCAATCATCTTTCACGCAACAACTAAGATGGCGCCACAGAAGCAAGCTTTTGAATGTCTACACAGGCAATTTTCTTCTTACTCACTTTCAGGGCAATTAAACAGTGGTGCTTTTGTACCAACAGGCAACAGCTTGAGATCAAACTTCTTCACCTGAAGAAGGAGCTCGTGTTTTTGTCTACTAAACTTCATGCAAGAGCGTCAAGAAGTAACCGCACCAGTACCTACTTCATCTCAAGGTTACTTTTGAGCGAGTGTTTCGAGTCCCCCCACCCCCACCATACCTAAGGAGAGACTAACGATATTTACAACTAATATTCACCAAATTTAGCTTCTCTGAAGAATGATAACGAAGATGAAGTCAATCTTCTTGGTGATTTAATTCTGTGGAGCCACCTAGATTAGTTTTGTGGGAGGTGTAAGGTTAAAGTCAAATATTGCTACCCTGGCGCCGAAGTCAAAGATTTAACTAACTTCAATTTTGACTTTGTAGACAAACCTATTGAAAATACTTGGTTTATAGTCAATGTAATCACTAATAATATTTTTGTACTAAATTGGAGGAGCTGCTTGCCCATTATTGGTCGATATTGATGAACTTGAGGACAGAAGCTTTAAAATTATTCTTCAACTGTATTGCCACGTGTGGTTTTTGGTAACAGGTTCTTTGGGAGAGCTTTGTCCATGTAAAAGAACAACCTCTGACCCTCCTCCCCGGCCCAATTTATTGGAGACCACGTGCGATGGTATTTCCGCCATGGACAACGTCACTTCCTGTTCGAACATTCACGAATTTTCGACTCCTGAGCGCATTGGTGAAATATTCTTCAATACTGCGAACTGGTCCCAAGCTCCCCCTTCCCCGTGACGAGGCGAGAAACAGCCGCTCTGCCTCGCACCTTGCAGTTAAATGATAAATTGACTCCGCCTCCGGGTTAAGATGTCTGGAGCTTGTGACTCCTTTCTCCAAATTTATCCTTCCCCCTCAGAATCGGGCATACAAATACTCAGGTTTACTGTAGTTCGAAGAGTCCAGCACGCACTTCAAGGTCGTCCTTATCGTCTCGCCCCGTGAGCGTTCATCAGACAGCAGACCTTCTCCACTGTGATTCTTTTCCAGTCAATTGGTAGCTTCTCTGATCCACAAACCTTTGAATTTGCGCAACAGCTTTCCTTCGTTTAATCGAACCAAAGAAAATCTCCATCGATTACCTTTGAGGAAAAGAAGTTTCCTCTTCCAGTGGAATTACGAGAATTCCCACATTTCTCTTCGAACGTCATCTTTGAAGATTGGCTATCTTCGTCGCAAGAAGGACCTTCCTCGAAGTCACCGATCCGTAAGACTGAAAGCCCTTCATTATTAGTATTGTCAAGTTCACCCTTTTGATCTGAGCCTAGTAACGCTAATCAAATAATTCCATTTGAGAATCCCTCATATTAATTATCAAGAGACTATTTTAATTTAAATAATTCCCTTTCGCCTATTATTATTCTTATTTCAATCTTTGTAAATAAAATTATATTTTTGTTGTTTCATCTTTAACTAACCTTGAACGATACCCTCGGCCTATTCAAGTAAATCTCGTCAACCAATTATGCACTCTGTCTGATTATTAAGGATTTGAAACCCAACGCCTCAAGTTTGACATCCTAATCGGTCGTTAATCCCTTAGAACAGTTCCTCAACAGTTCACGTTGCAGTAGGTGGTTAAGTCACCCACACATAATATAGGAGTAGTGTATGGTATAGAGTAGTGTACTACGACAGTCCATATCCTCTATAACCCTATATTTTAAGAACGAGATTCTTTGAAGGTTTGAATAAGATCTTTTCTTTTAGTTCGGTTGTCACCGAAGTATATTTAAATTTTTTAGCAAAATTGTTTCTAATCATTCCTTTATAATATAAAATAAATAAAATGGTGAAGTTCAGAAATAAATATATGTATCGAATTTTCGTGATTTTTTAAAAACTAAAAGAATTACAAATGGTGAAGTTCAGAAAATTTATTAAAATTTTGGCATGGAAATCATTAGAGCAATTTTAGATGAAAAAAAAAAGAATCATGATAGGCTGTAGGCCACAGACCGAAAGTCTGCCAACAAAGCGCAAGCTCCTTCTGTAAGGAGGAGTGGCTAAGCCTCTTCCCTTGTAGATTAATAACGGTTTAAAAGTTCCTTGCCAGGAAGAGGCAGTACATTTTGTCAACTTTTGCGATTATTTAACCAACGATATTTGCTCATGCCAAATAGACTGCATCTAAATAGAGTAGAATCTTCAAGGTTGGCGAGGCCTTTAAATAACTCCTTAAAATTTCTGCTAGGACAGTGCCGGCCCTAATGCTAATATGACTTTTATTACGCAGATCCAGCAAACCGGGTAAAGGCAGCATAAATAAAGTTTATCACCAGTCACACGAAATCGTTAAAATACTCGTAAGGTGAATGTATTGTAGCGCACGAAGAATTAGTCAGTTATTATATAGCAGGTAAATTTTAAAATCGAACTGAAAAACTTGTCTTGCTGGGCTTTGGGAAGTACATCGAGGTTGATGATTAACTATGGGGGCCCATGCGGGACCCGGAGCGGCCTCACACTCAGGGCAGTATAGGTGGAGGGGGCTGAAGTGCCCTCTTGTGACGCCTATGACAACGTTCATTCCGCTGTCGAGTTCGTTCCATCTCGAAATGGGTCGCTCCTCGAAGACAGGCAGAACGCCATGTGGCTGTCAGCAGCTGCAACTTCGAGATGGTCTGGGTTGATGTTAAAGTTCTTCAGTGTCCTCTTGGCTTGATCTTTGAACCACAGGTGCGCCTTCCCTCTGTCAGTTGTCGTTAGAGGGTGCGTTTTGGCAGAAGATTAGTGGGCAGTCGAAGCACGTCGCCTAGCCATTTGAACTGTCTGGTAAGGAAGAGACACTAAATACTTGAGATCTCAGCACCCTCTGATATATCGGTGTGGGTGCACGTGGTCTTGCCAAGCGAGACCGAGAAAATTTTTGATTAACTGCAATTGGAAAGCTTCGAGGAATTTGATGTTTTTCCGGTAGAGAGAGAAAGTATCACTCCCGTACAGCAGCATGCTTAAACAGACATCTCTGTACACAGCAACCTTCGTTGCGAGTCGGAGTTTGTAGTTCAGTATCATCCATTGCTGCCTTGTTGAGTCTCCGATGCCTTGTTGAGTCTCCTGTTCACCTCATCATTAACAGAGCAGTCAGCTGACAGCACGTTACCGAGGTAGTTGAATTGAGAAGAGATCTTGAGTTCAGCTCCTACGACACTCATAACAGGCGCCACCTGCGGAGGAGCACCGGGTCACTGGTACATCATCTATGTTTTGTCGGTGTTGATGACGAACCTAAGGGTACTCTAGATGTCGTAGATGACGTTCAGTGCTTCTTGTAAGTTTTCAGGGTAGTGCGAGACTAGGACGCAGCCATCCGCTTATTGAAGCTAGAACACTTCCTCGTGTAAGGTTTTTGCTCATGCTTGGAGACGGCGTAGGTTGAAAAGACTTCCGTCAAGCCGGTATGTGAGACCATCACCGACAAGTGGAAATCTTTCCCGGAAAAGATGGTGGCTGCAGTAAGGTAGATGTTAAACCTGACGGAGGCAATTACACACCCCTGTTTAACTCTAAGCTTCACGTCGAAAGTTGTAGTTTCCTTGCCACCGATGACCACATTCGCCATCATGCGGTCATCGAATGCCCGAGTAAGTGAATGAATTTGTCAGGGCATCCAAATTTCTGCATAACGCACCATATAATCTCCTGGTTGACTAAACGTTCGCTCCAAGAGGACTCTTGGAGCGAAGAGCCCCGTAACTCTCGCCGTCTTCTTAATTTACCTAGAGGCAAGTGTGCAATAAGAAGTTACATCGTCTCATCTCTCTCCCGCCATACTACCTCTACGAAATTCAAGGACCAGCCAAGACAACACTCCAAAGCGAGAGATAAGCCCTCCAGCGACATCCAGCAATCCCTAATCCATCCTGTCATGTATGTTAGAAAGAACCTTTATATTCATATTGTGATGGTAGAAGTTTAGTACGTCTCAAGTTTTAAGGGGAGTAGAAACCATTATTCGTGAACCTCGGTCATATTTGCTTGTAGACGAGAGTACGTTAATTTAATGTTTAACGCTAATCAAATAGGGTCTCGATAAAAATACTATTCGGCAATTGGTGTGTTTACGTGTAGCCTATTTGTTTTTTTTTGTCATCGCAGCCTTTGTAATAGGCTTAGTGCCAACCGGAAAACTGTTTGTTTGTCATAGTTAAGTGTTACATTTAAAATATATATTTATTTGGGGATAATTTATGTTGTGTTCCCTCTTATCCTTACGTGTTGAAGTAGCTCTTCCTTAAGAACAAAACAACCGAATTAGCACTCTTAGATCGAAGCCTACTTCATCAAAGAAGTATATCACGACCACAAAGAATAACGCGGCGAAAGTGGTGTCAAAGAGTGGAGTGATCAAAAGGGGCATCCTGCTACAGTTATATTTTCAGAAATTACACATTTTCTTTATTTTTTTTAGCATTAAATGGCTAAACTAAGTTCTGATCGTAGTTTTTTTTATGAAGAAACCAAATAAATAATCCTAGGCAAAAGGTTAAGAGGAGAACAAATAAGGCTACTTTTAGTTTCGTGAACTAAATTAATATATTAAGCCAGATTGTGTCAATACAGAAGTTATGGATAGTGAAAATACAATTGAAAAATTTAAAATAAAGATTTAGAATTATAAAGTTATGTACTTTTGTATATTTAGGTTCATACTTTATATGTATATACATAAATGTGCATAAGTCTACTGTTTTAAGAATGAACAGCAGAAAATTTAGGGAACTAAAAGAATAATTCCACGTTAAAAACTTTGTTATTAAAAATTCTCCCCCTAATAAAATGGCCTGCATTTATAAAATTCCGTGCAAATCTTGTCTTGGTTTTTACATAGGCCAGTCAACAAAAAGCCTAGATGTGAGAATTAAAAAAAATATGTACTGTTGTCGAACGGGGCAAACTTCAAATGCACTGTTTATTCATCAATCTACTTTGAACCATCAAATAGATTGGTCTAATGCGAAATTTATTATTTTTGTGCCCAATTTTATTGAAAGAAGTTAATGGAATCAGCCACGATCAAATTTCCCCATAATATTAATTTCAATGTAAGTGAGGGTCTTTTTAAATTAGATAATTGGATCATGAATAATATTTGTTTGCAACATAAATTTAATTTGTTTAATTGATTTGTATATTGTAGTTCTGCGGATTTGTCCGTCAGTACGTTTGAATGACGTCACATTTTTCTGTTTATTAACTGTTTCTCCATTCCATTGTTCTTCTGCCCCTGATGATGTAAACACTAAAGCGCTTGGGCTTATTCTGTGTATTATTTTCCTTTGTGATATTTCAAGCATATATATATATATATATATATATATATATATATATATATATATATATATATATATATATATATATATATATATATATATATATATATATATATATTTTCGCCAACCCCCTTTTTAAATTATTGAGTCAAACTCTTTCTTCAAGTTTACTTTTCTCCCATTTATAAACTTTTTTACCTGGAAAAACGAGTACGAGAGAGAAAGTGGGGTCGAAAGCACAAGAGAGGAGAAAAGGAGCAGGAAACTATTTTCTTTGAGTTGCCCTTCTCCATACTACCCCTCTCACCCACAAATGGAAAACCCCTTGGCCACTAACCTTCTTTTCAGGAGAAAAAAGTGGAAACTTCAAAAATCTTTTCGAAGGAAAAATGAAAAGGTGACAAAATAGGATTTTTCACGTTTGTTAGCTTTTTCTCCAGGGCCCTGCGTTTGGCCTATATATATATATATATATATATATATATATATATATATATATATATATATGGACTTAAGGTCCAATTAGGTCTCAAACCTCTCAATAATTCCTTCTTCACGGGATACGAGAATCGTTTGTTGCCTCGGGTGGACTCACGCTCGAGGGCTTTAGTTTTCTCCCGAAGGAAAGGGAGAGTTGCGCACTCCTTCTGGGTGCGGGAAAACTTATCGCTCCAGAGGGCTTGAACTCCGGGTCGATAGGGGTTTTCAGGGGAACAGGTGCACGGGATTCCAGGGCTGCCTGTGTACGGGTAATCACGGGCTGGGCCGCGGCATGGTCGTGAATTACGGGGTTCTGACCGAATAAAACGGAGCAGAACTGGATTGGGGCCGCTACCACTTCGGCCCAACCGGACATATAGTCACACTCGATGTGACAACGAATTACTGGGAAACGACTTGCCTGGGCCAAGGTAGTCGTGGACCACCGCAAATTTCTTGTGGTCGGGCCCAACAGGGGGGAGTAGGCCCTCAGACACTATAATTCAGGTGCACCCGGTGTCACGGACGAGTGTGGATACTCGGCGTCCGTTCACAGTTCCGTTCTCGAACTTCAATCCAACAGGGTTGTTCTCATTAAAGAGGAAGTTTACCTGATGGACCGGGTCTTTGACGGGCGAGGGAGGTTCGGAGGTCTTCTGAGGCGACGGAGGAGGATCAGGGGCGGCCCAGATTTGGTGTACTTGGTGGGACTGAGAGTTTTCGAACGGGAGTTTTGAGGACGGGTTCGTGCGGTAATGGCCGGGAACTCCGCAGGTGTAGCAGTCGAGAGGGTTCTTTTGGTACAGCGCAACTGGGGGGAGAAAAAACTAGGGGCTTAACGTCTCGGTGTTCCGATGGAGGGAAGTTTCTTGGCTTTGAGGGACTAGGAACTTTGGTAAATCTTGGAACCAAATTAGGGGGGGGGGGGTCTTAGGGCCATAAAATTTTGTTTTTGGGGGGTGATTGGGGAGCCTTGTAACATCCTTAAGGTATAAATCGTGACTACCCGTGACAACATAGGCTTCTTCCAAGCACTCCTTGAAAGTGGTGCAACGTTTATCTTTAATGAAGGCGCGAATTTTGGGAGCCACGGTAGCTAAAAGCTGATCCCTAAGGAAGAAGTCCAGAAGGGACTCGTAGACCTGGGAAATTTCCACGCATCCAGTCAACACTGAAGGTGTCTTGGGAGGATGTACCCGTGTTGTCGAAATGTTTGGCCGGGGCGGATCCTCTCCTGGCGGAATCGGGAGCGGTAGAATTCGCTATTCATATGAACAGAGGCTAACAATTCGGACTTTAACGTGGAATAGGCAAAGTTGCTTCCGGGGAAAGCGATACGAAGATATCCCTTAACTTGGCATTTAGGAGGGGAAGTAAGCGAGCGACGCCATCATTTTCGAGATCCCATCAATTCATCTGAAAGAATCTCTCAAAATGAGCCAAAAATGACCCAAAGTCCTCTCCATCATTGAAATCGGGAAGGTGGACTGAAGGAGTTTGGGGAATTTCAGCCCGGGAACCGATGGACTGAGAATCCATTTGATTTCGGCTCATTTCCAGCTCATGCTGCCTAATTTGTTCACGTTCTTTCATCTCCATTTTGTTCTTCTCCATCTCCATTTCCATCTTCAGTTTGTTCTCCATCTCCGTTATCACTTTGTTCTCCATCTTCAGCTTGTTCTCCTCCATCTCCATCTTTAGTTTGTTCTCCTCCATCTTCATCTTCACTTTGTTCTTCTCCATCTCCAATTCCCTTCGCTCTGCTCGTTCGTTCCTCTCTTCTTCCTGTACGTAATTTAGCAGGTCTTTGCCCGAAAGACCTAACATTTCGAAGGATGACATTTTTACGCAGTTAACTGAGGGAACACTGATACGCGAACGAGCTAGGACACTACCCACGCGAAACGAATACTTGAATATTCGTGAAGGCCTTGATCACAAAAAAAAAGATACAGCTACCTACCTCTGCTGTTTCTAAGCGAAAAAAAAATAAAATAGTCCTACCAGAATTCGGACACCTAAGACCTTAAATCTTTTGGATTAATAACCAGGAAGGAGAGTCTCCAAAATTCGAACACCATAAAAAAAATAATTACCTGGGGTCCAACACAAAATCTGAATAGATAAACTTCCACTGCTCTTCAAATAACTTGAACTTGACTTCTGCCAGTACAATACAAAAAATAAATTAAAAGGAATGTACGTGAATAACACGGGTTCGTAAGCCCCCAACACACTTGACACCAGATTTATATAATACGTATATTAATATATATATATATATATATATATATATATATATATATATATATATATATATATATATATATATATATATATATATATATGTCGTGGTATGACATTACATTATATCAATACCATATTATATCTATGAGGAAGGGACCAATAACTTGAAAGCGAACCGACAAAAGGGACGGAAAACCACGAGTTCAGACGGGCTGAGTAGTGAGAGAGTGCAACGAGGTCAGGTAAATTATGGACAATGGCAAAGCTGAAGGTTATTTAAAGAGACATGTACAAAAATATAATTTTATTTACACAAAAATAATGAGAGAATTGATGGGTATAATTACCTCAGAGAATTAATGGACAAAATCACCAGAGTAAATGAAAGGGGGAATTGTAGTTATAAATCAGGCTATGAAGTTAGAACTTAAGGTATTCCCGGAGGAGACTATTCAAATGGGTAGGGGGGGGGGATTAGCTCAATTGGGTTACTAAAAGGGGGAGAGGGGTTTGCTTACGGATGTCTTCTGCACTTGAGGTGAGGCCACTCGGACTTCAGAGCGGGAGGTTGGAGTGATGACGGTTCTCCAAAAGCAAAGGGGGCGGGGTAACTTCTGGTCCAGGGGAGAGTATTTTGGCTACCCGAAATGAGGAGGACTTCGAGAGGAGTTGATGAAAGAAGTCGGGAAAATCACTCGGGGCGATCATTCAGTGGAATTACCTCCTGGCTGGGGCTAATTCCAAATACACAAAATAGTCCAGCTGTAACTTTGCTTTGTTGCTAGCACTTGACTTGGAACCATGGGGAAATCTTCTGGGTTCTGGCGAGACTTCTCAACTCTGTGTCTCTTCCGGGAAGTCAAGCGTTATTTATGTCCGAGGCTCTTCCCGGAGTTGGTGGTTAGCAGGAAACAGCTCTAATCTCGAAGGGCCTTGAATCTTCTTGCAGAGCTATTTTAGCGCGCATAAAGGTGAATCGTGGGAGGCTCGATTCGAGGCTACCGCTTGTGGAGGGGGGGTGGGTAGGCTTACCACTTTAGGCCTAGCCGGGCCTTCTGGTGCACATGGGAGTTCCTTTCAGCTAAAGATCTTCCACATGGGGATTCCCTCACCTATATCTTCATTATATTCATATTCTGACTCTTCTTTATATATGCTCGAAATACCGAAGGCGGGGCCAGAGGAATCTTTGTCCATATTTGGAGTCTCATTCTCCAACCTATAGGCGGAGCTAAGCTGCCTGTACACCATATCTACATTTTTGGATAAAATGTTTATTTGTGTCATTTGATATGCTTCTCGCGGCATCGCCTCTCAGCAGCTGTATTTATTCAGTCTCCTAGGTAAATCTCCTTGTCTGATAATTTTATCTAGAGACACGACTTGGGCCGTCTTATCAAACAGGTGTTCTCGCGCTTGCCTTTGCTCCCTTTGAGTCTCACGGTCTCATGCTTAAACACAACTATATATGTACATTTACAAACCAATTCAATATTGAGTCTTTACATTACATTTTGTAAGGAATACTTGGATAAAATAAGTCCAATTCGCGTCCACTTTGTGGAGATGTTTTCGGGCCTATTGAACCCAGCACAAAGCCTACTTATGGTGTAGTTTGACCACCACACGCATGCGCACTGTGTGGTTATGTAAGCGACTTAATTGTCTATATCTTCGTATAAGTGGTTATATATATATATATATATATATATATATATATATATATATATATATATATATATATATATATATGCGTGTGCAATGCGTATATTTTTATGTAATTTGAATTACAATTATTAATGTAATTATAATTACCTTATTAATAATTATTGTAATTATAGCTTGGCCACTGTGAGGGAGGGGGCGGGATGTTCTCGCTTAATAGTTATCAGAATTTATTTATTTCGGCTCTCTTTAAGCATTATCGTAGTCACAGGTGATGCAGTGCGCGCACTATGAATGTATCCATGTACATAAAAACGACTAATTTGCTGCCACCACAACATTATTCTTCAAGTCCTCAAGCATTTTTCTACTTTCAAATTCTTTACAACATTTTAAAAGACTCATTTTATAACACAAGCGTCACCATTTTTTTTTTTGTGCATCTCACCACCGCGATCACCTATTCCAGCGTCCATCCCATTTTTCAGACCTCTCACAGCATTAACCAATTATTCCTTACCTCTTGCATCCATACACTGATTCAACACTTAGTTTACTCCCTCGAATTTATTCACATTCGCATTTACTTCACCTTCCAACTTTAATTATACAGTTCGTAAATATACTGTTGTCATCTACTAAAACTTTGACCTTATTGCTCAGCAGTACTCAGCCATTCTTATATCCTTATGTTACACCAGTATTCTTCCGTTGCTTTCTCACCTTTCTCAATTAGTTTGAGAATACCTTCCTGTTCCAATCCGAATATTTTTCATCTTCATTCAATTTCTTCATTTGTTCCTCTCTCACTGCCTTGTGGGTGGGGTAAGGCTGGGAGAAGGTAACTCTGACTTCAAATCCCCTTGCTGCTTTGTAGGGTGTGCCTCTTCAGGCAAAGGCGAGGAGAAGGTAACTCTGACTTCAAATCCCCCTGCTGCCTAGTAGGGTATGCCTCTTTAGGCAAAGGCTGAGAGAAGGAAACTCAGATATAAAACCATGCCAGTCCGTCTGGTAGAAAGAGATGTGCAGGAAGGATCATCGGCAGACTGATGCAACTAGCACGTCACACCTGCGTGCCGCAAGACATAAGGGTGGAGACAAAGTGTGTGGGTTGTATTTTTGGCAAATTGTTGTCCATCCTAAACAAAGTCACGCCAACGGCCCTATCCAGTCTGACTTCTTTTAATCCCCGCCCACACCTGTAGTCCCCCTCTTCTCTTCAATCTACAACCTGAAATTTAAAAGTCGAGTGGCGATGGGATAAGGGAGGTGGAAGTAGGCTTGGTGTAGCTGGAAACTCTTATTCCTGACGTGCACACTGGCGGCAGGTGTCTGATGGCCATTATCCATGTGACCTGTGATCATACAGAAACTCGGTCCTGCATCTGTGTCTGAGGAGCCTCTTCAGGATTACCGCTGCTCACCCCGAATGGGGAAGGCCCTATAAAAGGTCGGCTAAAAACTGGTGGTCCCCCTTGCTAGGTTGGATAACTGCGCTCAATGGCACACCCTTAAAAGCAGTCTAGAAATAAGAAATAGAGCAAAACAAAGAACATGCCTCAAATTTGGGGCCTGCAATCTACAAATCCTGATGGATGCTAACGACATTGACTGACCCGAGAGAAGAACAGTCCTAGTCTCTAGAGAGTTAGCGAAACGAGGCTACCTGGAGAAGGACATCTTGAAGAAATATGAACACGATGTACCTTCTTTTGGAAGGGCAAAACCCCAGAAGACCACTGCTTTCAAGGTGTAGGCTTTGCTGTTAAAAGCCAATTAATAAGATCCCATAACCTGACACCTCATACCCTAAATTAAAAAATGAAAGAATCATCTCGCTCTGTATACTACTCCTTAACGACAATTTTATCACACTTATATCAGTGTACGCCCCAAAACTCGACGCAGAAGACCATGTCAAAGGGGCTGGTGACCGTCCCCTTCTATTAGAGGAATTTAATGCCAGAGAGGTAAGAGACCACGTGCTCTGTTACAATGTCATTGATAATGAAGGCATAGGAAACTGCAACACAATGGCCTACCACTACTTGAACAGTACAAACAAGATGTCTTCATCACCCGAAGCATACCAGATGCTGATGACTGTTGGACAGACCATCTGTTTCTAATTACAAAGCTAAGGCTAACCCTTAAAAAGAAACCTCGAAACGGCCCACAGAATGAAGCCAGGAGGAAGTATGATAAAGAAAAGCAGTTCAGCAAAATCTAGAATCAGACCACCCACACCCACTAATTGATTCTAAATGAGCCAAAGTCCGAACAGCAATCAACAATGCTGCAAGAACTACAATCGGCTATAAGAGTAAACAGCATCAGGACTGGTTTGACAACAATGATGAGGTAATTAAGTCTCTCATTGATGTCAAACGTAAGGCTCGAATAACTCCAGAACAAGACCTGAACTCTAATCAAAAGGAGGCCCAGTACAAATAATTTAAGTCACAACTCCGGCACATCCAGAATGTCTGGTGGCAACAAAAGTAGGCGCTGACCTATTTGAATAAAAAAGGAAAGTAAGACTGGAAGCTAAACGACAACGAGGGACCAAAAGGGCAAATCAACCCCAGTCAGAACCCACATTTCAATGCGACCAAGACTACCTAAGAAGATCCTCTTCAGCGAACTGAGCACTGACTCACGCCTTAAAGTCCGCTTTTTCACAGTCAAT
Source organism: Ceratothoa steindachneri (assembly GCA_963969495.1). NCBI lineage: Eukaryota > Metazoa > Arthropoda > Malacostraca > Isopoda > Cymothoidae > Ceratothoa > Ceratothoa steindachneri. Next base: position 158,929,174 of record OZ018327.1, read on the forward strand.
AGTTATTGGATGTGTACTCTAGTAGCGTTAACTACTCCTCGGTCACCATTTTTTATAAAGGAATTGTAACAAAGACTAGAGGGCCATGATCTAGTGGACCTGCGGCGAAAATTAATCAAGATTATCAACTGGTTTAATTAATTTTAAGATGACCTCAATTACCCATGTTGACCATGGTTTTATCTTGATATATAAAAGATCGCCAATATAGATACCATACCACTGGATGGGTCTACCTGGTGGTTAGCTGACATCAGATTTGGACACAGAAACCTCAACTACCCCTTATGACATTAGATTGATCTTCATATCTCAAAAAAGTGGCCGATTTAGCACCTCTAGCCACTAGATGGCGCCACCTGGGGGTCAACTAATATCATATTTGAATTCAGTGACCTAAATTACCTTTAGTAGCATTGGTTTTAGTTGGCTGCAGAAAATAAATACAATACGAAGTTTGCATGACCCATAGACCTGCTTCCCCACAGTTAATGATAAAGTAGTTTTACAAATATTACTTACTCACTTCGAGGTTACAATTGTGATTGTCGTTGGGTATTTTCCACATAAATAAAAACACCTGATGGTTACCCTTTATAATGTAGGGTATATTCATTGGAACACTGCAACATACCACGGTCACAATCTATGATTGTTGCTGGGCTTGCTGAAACATATGTGGTGTCCACAATGTAATATGGAATAGGAGACTCAGAGAAACCTCTAAAATGAGCACTTTGATATATTTTATGAAATATTATAATGAATTCACGGTGAACTAAGATAACATTTGACTTAAGGAACTTCAAATGGATAATATTGCCCTCAAAAGAGCACTATTCTCTGTTCTCCTGCGCACCGGCCACAATAAGTGCGACATCGCCAAGTGACTCAAAGTCAGCCGGATAACCAGCCACAGAGTATCAGAGAGAAAGGCCTTCGAAACTGCTCCGAAGCTCAAAATGATTGCAATCGCGAAGAAGAAAAACATCTCGGTGGCCAGAGTTTTCCAGGGCCGTCAAGGAGGAGGGCGTCCATAGCTTGAAGTGCTTGGAAAGGCCTCTGCTCACCCACCGTATGAGTGAACAACGTCGGGGGGACTGCCGTCGCCTTTTCAACGACTTGAAGAGTCATGGTAATCGAATTTTTATTTTTTCTTATGGACAAACCTTACGGTCGATACGGTCATCAACAAATAGAGCGAGCGCGTGTTAAGCCTCTTTCATGACGTCTCCGATGTCCGCTACTTGTCTACAATCAAGCACCCGCCCTATCTAATGATGCTTAGCGTCGTGGCTTCAAATTGAGAGATGACGTCGGTTTGGTTCAAGGCCACTTACAGGCCCACTGTGGCCAAGTACAGGGACATCTTGGCCACGATAAAAATCACGAAAAAGTCGGTGCTATAGTCCACACGGACTACACCCTGCATGAGTGATTGTGATCGAAGGAATTTTGGTCAACGCAGTCGCCCGACCTTCATCCCATCGAATATAGCGTGTGGGCGCGTGTCAAGGGCAAGGCATGCAAAGTCCGCCTCAGCGGCGTCGACGAGCTGAAATCCTCCGGCAACCGCATCTAGGCGGGCATAAGGAAGGACTTCGTCCATAACGTCTGCCGGGCCTTCAAATCTTGCCTGGAGTACGTGCCCACCGCCGAGGGCGGTGACTTGATTAATATTATAATTTAACAAATATTTATATGTTAAAACGATAAAAACGTATCTAACTGCATCAAAGCTATCATTATCCTTCGTTGAGAGCGCCGTAACTTGTACAGGGCAGGGCAGAGAGGACGAACGTTTTTGAAATGTCTATTACTCAGCCCCAGGGGAAGGGGCATATGTCTGGCAGGTACCATTCTGCCCGTGGTGTCTTAGAATTTCTTTTCTTTTCTTTTCAGGTGTCTTAGCATTTTTTTCTTTTCTTTTTAGGTGAAACCATGGCGCTGTGGACGATAGAGCATAAAGTGAATTTTTCAACAACGTCCGTCCTCTCTGCCCCACCTTGTATAACAGGACTTTTGCAATACTGGGTACGGCTACACTTTTATCCATTGAGCAAGCTGTAGTGCGACCAGGGTCTATCATTTACGCCAATAAATGGAGATCCTACGAAAACTTGCAAGGCCTTGGGCTCGTTCACAGAATCGTCAACCATTCAGTGAATTTTGTAGATCCGATGAAAAGAGTCCATACCCAATTTATTGAGTGGTTCTGGAACAACCACAAGGATCAAATTAATTCAATTCGTGGCTGCAGAAATAATTTTTTTTTATTCTTACATACAAGAATTCATGTGGAGAGACCGTTTTTCCTTAAATGGGTTTGAACATTTCTGCCAACACATTGCTTTGTCTCATCCTTAATAAATAAAATTTTCTCGTGCATATAATGCTTGCAGTGAATTTCTTCTTGACTATAATTATATTGTTTTATTTTTCTTATTATTTAAACATTATCATCGGGATGGAAATTGCAAAAATGATTGTAGTTAGGGTAGATATTTTACAGTTGATCAGTGTGAGGGTTAATTCTAAATTAATTCGATATTTTGATTTTGTCTGGACCCAGCAAAGGCAAGTAATAACCTACCCCCCTCCCTAATATTCCCACGACTTTGTGTATCTATGTAGTTGAAAGGAAGGGGCAAAGAGACAGTTTATCTTCCATTTTACAAGCCATAGATTTCTGATAGAGAATTCAGCAGGGCTGAAAATTACATTTCTTCCTTTTGTACGTTGCGACATCCTGTTAATTAGAATTGAATCCGCGGCAGATTGTTTGAATGGGGGCCATGGTGGAGATTGCAATAGGAAACATTTCTGTTATATGGGGAACAAAATGTTCCTAGATATGCTCCAATCTTCCCCAGATTTCTGATTTAATTACAGCATCCATTGGATTAATTGCCCTTGAAAGGATTGGTTGTAAGTTTTTGCTTTAAGGAGCAATGTTTAGTTGTGCGGACGGTTGTAAAGCCGTGGAGGCAAACCCCAAAATATGCTGAGGACGCAAACTTGACTAATATCGATAACTAAATCCATGATGGGGAGGGGGGCTATCCCCATATTTTCACACTACGCACTAAGGAATATCAAGCTAAGGGGAAAACATCATAGGTTTATAGTAACAATTAATATATAACCTACGTATAATTATTATAATTGAATATGAAAAACTCCAATTATGGTGTTTCACCCTAAAACTCTTTTTGCTGCAAGCAAACAGAGTAAATAAACAAGATTAATGGAGGGGAATAAATTTGATCTAAAAATAATATAAAGTCATAAAATGCTATAAAACTATATATAAATCCTAATTAATGCTGAGGTAAAAGTAATTACAAATAAATATAAATAGAAGCAAACTCAAGTAAATAAACAAGATTAATAAATCAGAATAAATTTGCCTAAAAATAATATAAAGTCATGTATCACTATAAAAATTATAAATCCTAAATCAATGCTAAGTAGATGAAAAAAATTACAAGTAATTAAAAATAAAAACGAGTTTGATAGTTAAATAAACGAGTTTAATGAATGGGGTTAAATTGACCTAAAATAATATAAACTCATGCAACACTATAAAAAAGGAAATAAATTTAAATTAATGCTAAGTTGATGAAAGTAATTCTATGTAATTATAAATACAAACAAGCACAGTGTAAATAAGACTAATGAATGGGAATAAATTTAACCTAAATATGATATAAACTCATAGAAGACTATAAAAAAACATAAAAAACCTAAATTAATGCCACGTAGATGCAAGTAATTATAATAAAATAAACTCACGGTAGCAAACAAGATATATGAATGGCGATAAATTATATTTAAAAATAATATAAACTCCTAGAACACTATAAAAATAATATAAATCCAAATTAATTCTAAGTAGATTAAAGTAATTAATGATACACTGGTCATCAACTAAAATACTTTCGAGACGAGAGTAGTAATTTCCAAGATACACCTACGTGTTACAATAGGTTCCAACAGGCTTGCCGAAGTGTGTACTTACCACACTCACAGTCTCACTGCCCTTCAGTATTGCTCCAGCAGTCATATAAGGTGTTGTGTTGTGCAAGTTTACATTCTGAGGGGAAAAGTAAATGATTTTTATAGTCAAACATTTTTTAAACTAATAATAGATATTCACTGATATGCATGTGAGGCATTTTATATTAATTTTCTTTTCCTACTGAATGGTATAAATACTTCTGATAAGTTGTCATGCTCCGTATTATAATGATAAATTTCTGAATATATCTTCTCTTTATCTTCTAATTGGTTGTTGTTTTCTTCTTTCAGATGCATCGTACTTTTGTGAATAAGGCAGACAACTTCTGCTACATTTGTGATGGGGTGACCTTTGCCTCACAGAAGCGCCGTATAACTGTTTTGGTTAGAAAGGCATATCACCTATATTTTGGATGCAAGATTGGTGACCAGGATGAGAACTGGGCTCATCACATATGCTGCAACACTCAGGCTACTAACCTTCGCCAATGGTTGAGCAGGAAGAGGAATGGAATGACTTTTGCTGTGCCAATGAAGTGACGGGAGTCAACTGACCATAACAACAATTGTTATTTCTGCATGGTACCTCCACTACATAAAGGCTTGTCAAAGAAGAAAAAGAAATTTATTGAATATCCAAACATTCCATCAGTTATTCGCCCAGTTCCACATGGAGAAGGTTTACCTGTTCCTGACGCACCAACTTCAGTATCCTTCTACTCAGATGAGGAAAGTGGCGAGGAGGAAGCAGAGAATGATGACAGTGCTGAATTACGAAGTGACCCAAATTTTGATGAAGCACACTCCTCTAGGCCATATCTCATAACACAAGGGAAACTTCATGGACCTTGTTGGGGATCTGCAACTACCAAAAAATAAGGAAGAGCTGCTAAGCTCTCGTCTTCAAAAGGAGAATTTCCGAGCAGCTGATGTGAAAATTTCATAATTTCTTGACCGTCAGCAGCAGTTCAACGATTTCTTGGTAATAGAAGGAGATTTAGTGGCCTGCAAAAAAATTAATGGTTTGATGCAAGCACTTGGCATCGTATAAGAACCCAGACACTGGAGGCTGTTCATTGATTCATCAAAAACGAGTCTGAAAGGCGTCTTGCTACACAACGACAGTAGTGAACTATCAGTTCCCGTGGGTTATGCAAAACATATGAAAGAAACTTATGAGAATACAAAGCATATGTTGCAATGCATAAAATATGAGGAACATCAATGGCAGCTCTGGGGCGACTTAAGTATTGAATCTTAATTTATATTAGTAAACCAATTTAGTATTTTGAATACCTCAATAGGATGGCCGCAGAAGAGATGACGATATTTAAGTGAAAGTAAAGCAAGCTGCCTCGACCCTTTCTTCGGACGATCTATTTCTAAGCTCATGAAATAATTTCGTTGCTCGACGCTGGATGTATTAGAATATTACTCTGCCTTTCTTATGTGTGTATTGCGACCAGAATCGTACCGCATACTCCAAATGAGGTCTTACAAGCGTTTTATATTGGAAAAGAATAATGTTTTTCGATTTAAAATCCAAATGTCTTACTATGTCCTAGAACAACTATTGTCCTTTCCTATTTTGAGATAATTCGAGATTTTGGCACCTATATGCCTTTAAATGTTCACTGTGATTAAAATTTGGCCTCACATATTGTAATATCTTCTGAGATTATCATAACCTATTTATTATTCATTACCGCATACTTGTCAACATTGAAATACATCCACTATCTTTCACACCATTTTACAACTATATCTGTCCTTTCGCAAGTTTTCAGAGTCACTTTGATATTTTTCAAGTTTTATGTCATTAGCAAATTTTGAAATTTTACACAATAAATTCGTGCCAAGATCATTTATATATGTTAGAAATAGTAAGCGCTCCCAAGAATTGATCCCTGAGAAATATCGGTAGTGACTGATGTACATGATGAATATTTCAATTGAGAAAAACTCTGCCTCCTGTTTTACTGCCTGTCCATTTTACTACGAGGCCCCTATTCCTTACTATTTTAGCTTTATTTAGTATTTTATGTAGAACGGTGCTAAAAGCCGTTTTTAAATTGAGATAAACTAGATATATAGCTTTATCCTGGTCAACCGTTATGATCATTTAGTGAAAACAAATCAGGAAAACTAGTTTAGCATTAACGCCCGCGTTGAACGTGTTGCGTGCCATTTATTAAGTTATTGATATCCGGATGTTCTATGATCCTATTTCTAACAATAAATTACAAGAGTTTACCAGTGACCGAAATAATAGAGATGGGTCGATAATTTTCAGAGTCAGTTCATGTGCCTTTTTTGAAAATTGATGTTGCATTTGCCTCTTTGAACTCCTTAGGAACTATTGCTATGATAATAAACATTTTGAATATTGGAATGATTTCATTGGGATCCTACGCATTCGAAACTCTATTTTTTTTTTAATATCAAACTACTTTCATTTTCAGTTATTTCAATATTTAAAAGAGTATTTTCACAAAAGAATTATCACGTCTTGTATCGTAAGTTATTTGTATCTTCGACAGAAAAACTATTATAAAAACATTCATTTAATATCTTCACACGTCGTCCAGATGATCACTAAAGACACTCGGCTTCCTAAACAGCTGAAAACAGCCTTTAATTGAATTAAGATTATTTGCATGCAGTTAACAATAAAAAGGCTTTGATTCGTGTTTGGCAACGACTTTTGTCGTTTTCTATAGTTACTTTTGTCTGTTCTCATTGCGCGTCTGACTAGGCAACGATAATAGTAGTATCGGTTTTGATTCTTGATACTATTCCTGGTTCACGAAATTTGATCTAATCGGTTGCATTTCTTTATATCTTTTTTAAAAACTTCACCAGATATCAGTGGCACCCGATTTATGTTCGTAGATCCTTGGGTATATTCGCATGTTTGATTTCACATTTACACGAGTTTGACGCAATGAATATAGTGCTTTTCAAGGCGGGAAATTCTAAGCTTTGTTAGTGATGCAACATATATGTGTGGCTCTTGAGCCGCATGCGGTTCTTGAAGGTACTTTGTGTGGATCTTGAGAAAACATTAATTTGTGGGGATTCATTTGAATTTTAACTAACATTCAAAAGGAATATTTTTATAAAACGATTCGAATATTACACACAATATAGGGTAGTGTGTTGATTTCCTATACGAATAAATAACACTGTGTAACAAAATTTCCCTTTTGTCTTGTCATTAGGTTAAAAGTGTTATTTACCAATTGTTTGTGGCTCTATTAAATAAAAAAAGTCAATTTTAATCCCCAAACTTTGCTTGTGTAGGATATTGTGCAGTCGGATATTGATTTTTTTAATTAGCCCATTTATGGTAAATAACATTATTTAGATGCAAATATAAAAATATATCTAAAGTTTCAGCGGCTATGTTTTTTTCAGTTATGGTATAAACATGAAATGTATTTAAAAAGTTATAGAAACAGTGATGCACGAGTAATAGCTATTATTTCCCTTATATTTTGTTACCTGGACAGCATTGGCAGTTCTCTTACATTCCACATAATTTCAGCACTAATTTAGTGAAAACTAAACTGTAGAGCTTTCTAGAACTTTCGAGATTTTTTTTTTATATGTTTGAAGAATTTCTTAAACAAGCTGGCAACGCAGATGACTGTATAAATACAAAGAATCTCTACTCAACACAGTATGTAGTTTAACTCTGCCGTCACAGCGCAGACATCGTCACTCGTCATTGATAGAAGCAATCGTCACACATGACATCAAGAGTTTGTAAGCATCCGACAGACGCTGTTTGCTATGACTACGGCGAATTTATTAAGACAAGAACGAAAAAGTACTCTGTAAAGAGATCTGCTAAAATCTGTGAGGCCTACAAGGCATATTTAGGCATGCCAGTCGGAGAGCAACACAAAACTTGAGCACCTCATTTCACTTGCGAGCTCTACAAAAGAACTCTCGAAGATATATATATACATTTCTAATACCACGAAGTGAAAAGTATTTATATATTTATACTTATGTTTTAATTTTTTTACAGTATGGTAGAGAGGAGAAAAGAGAACTATGAATTTCGCAATCCCACGAATTTGGAGGGAACCAACAGACCACTCAAGCAATTATTCCTTCTGCATTGTCATAGAATGCCCCCCCCCTCCTTTTTTGTTCTAAGAGTGCTAAGGGTGCTAATATATTGATATCTAAATATCTTCTTAAAGAATAGAGCCGTTGGAAACACGTAAGGATATAGAGAAACGCACAATAATTCCAAAAATAAACTTAGATTTTTAACTCTAACAATTGAATACTCAAAATTTAATCATTAACCACAGCAATATTCCGAATATTATAATAGACAAGAATTAATTAAATTAGTTTGACCCTCTGAAATTGGTTAATTTCTCTACACACAGCACTATATAAGATTTAGGCTTACGGACTCTACTGGAGTTTAAATCCCTCAGGAATGTTATTGTCTCACGACGCGTGCCACCTGGCCAGATGTAGGTGGGCAGGATCACGATGTCCTTTTGGCGAGGGTAGCAGCTGGGGGGTCCACACGGTATTCCGGGGGGAAGGGGTTCTTCAAGGACGAGAACAATTACGGTGCTTTATGCGGCACTAAGGTAGTCGTGGTCTCTCTGGCGAGAGGGAGTCGAATTTGGTCCTTAAACCAAGTTAACTTGGAGTGCGGTGTGACCACCGAGTAACGAGCTTGAGGGGGAGCTTTTCTCCTTCGTTACTTAATTCCTCATGGGCGAGGACTGAACTTGGGGAGGGTCTTCTTCAAGGGCGAGGATAACGGAGCGGGGTTTCTCTGGCGAGAATAAGTTGAACTTGAAGGTCGGTTTGGTAACCAGGAACTAGCTCGAGGATGAGCTTCTTCTTAGTTCCAGTCTTCTTCAAGGGCGAGTATAACGGAGGGGGATTTCTCTGACGAGAATAAGTTGAACTTAGTTCCTCACCAAGTTAACTTATGAGTTCGGTGTGGCCACCGAGTAACGGGCTCGAGGGGGAGCCTTTTCCTTCTTCTTTTCTTAATTCCTCAAGGACGAGGAATACCCCTGGTGTTTAAGATTCACCAGGATATGAGGAGTCTCTCTGACGAGAGTAAGTTAAACTTAACAAAGTTAACTTAACGTTTGGTTTGATAACCAGGGACTAGCTCGAGGATGAGCTGCTTCTTAGCCCCTTAAGGTAGGTAGCCCTGCAGGGTACTTCTTGGTCTGGTGAGCCAAGTAATCTACACTTCCAGTCTCGGTAGCCCGATCTTAATTCGGGGACTTCGTCACCTGGAGACTGACGTATACTACCACGATTTTTCTCACTGTTCCTTATTTATAAGTTGTCACCCCACTGGGGGAGTGCAAAGAGGGGGGAGGCTTGATGGCGGGCCCAGGAGGGTTCTTATGCCAAACGGTTTTTCCCACTAAGTCTTACATCAGCTCCTCGATAGCCTTCGAGCTTGGGAGAAACACGTCTCCAATTTCTTATTTGACGTGAAATTGAATCTCACTCTCCTGGGGGAGATCTTGCATTTTAACTTTTAGGTCTTTCATAGCGCCGAGTGGTGCGGCGCTGCGGTTACGCGCTTGCCCCAACAGTGCCTGTGGCCGGATGTCTTTGCGGTAACCGCCCCGTGACTCCACCACGAGAGAAGGGGGAGGGATGATTCCCCTACATGCATACTCAACCCTTCCAAACGTCAAACAGGCAAATATGCGCCTGTTTTCATGTATTAAGACCTTCAGTCGTCTATTGCACCAGTACCACAGTTCTGAGCTCTCTGTACCCACTCCTCAAAAAAAGAGCAGCTTTTTGTAGTAAGGAAAAGCATTTCAGAAGAGGATGAAGTCATTGATCCAGATTACAGAGTTGCAACTGAGGAGAGAAACCATACTACCCTAACCAAAAAGATCGCAACGACCTTGTCAGAGATCTTGGTCTCACAAAGTCCAATGCCGAGCTTTTAACTTCAAGACTCAAGCAGTGAGATTTGATAGATTTGTGCAAATATCAGGTCAGAGAAGGCGTCATCAGTGTTTTTCAAGCTTTTTTACACCACAAGATGAGCTTTGCTTATGTAACAATGTGACCTGCCTGTTTGAGGCAATTGTAATCGCCGGTAACCCCAAAGAATGGCGCTTCTTCTCTGACAGCTCTTCTAGGAGTCTCAAAGCAGTGCTGCTTCATAATGGGAACATGTATCCATCTCATCCCCTTGCTCACTTGGTTCAGCTCAAAGAGGAATACAGCATTGTCAAGATCTTGATAGATGCATTGAACTATGAAGACTACGGTTTGGAGGTTATCGGAGACTTCAAAATGGTGGCCTTCTTGATGGTTGTCCAAGGCGGCTCTACCAAGTTTCCTTGTTATCCTTACCTTTGGGACAGCAGAGACAGAGTGGTACACTACCATCTGTGGAGAAATAATGTCAAATGAGAGCCTTTGTTGAATCCACGAAAAGTGCTGTTTCCTCCTCTGCACTTAAAAGTGAACCTTATGAAACAATTTGTCAGAGCTCTAGATAAGAAGTCTGCAGCCTTCAAGTATCTCCAAGATTTCTTTCCTCAGCTATTTGCCGCAAAGGTGGAAGCCGGGGTCTCCGTCGGTCCACAAATAAAATAGATCATGGAGTGCAAGAAATTTCCCGAGGAGCTCACTAGAACGAAAAAAGCAGCGCGGGACAACTTTATCGCAGTTGTTCTGGGCTTCCTAGGTAATCACAAAGCTGAAAACTATGTAGAGCTTGTGCAGAACTTGGTGAGAAACTACGGCAAGATGGGTTGCAAGATGTCCCTGAAAGTCCATATTCTTGACGCTCATCTTGATAAATTTAAGGAGAACATGGGAGCATACTCTAAGGAGCATGGTGAGGACTTTCACCAGGATCAACTGGATTTTGAACGCCGCCTATCAAGGATCGTATAATGAAAATTTGATGGGAGACTATATTTGTGAGCTGATTTGTGAAAGAATTTACAGTATAAGCGTAAATCACGAAAAACTGCTCATTTATAATATTTTAATTGTCTCACTTATGTAATTCTAGAATAAATAAATGCTATTTTTGTATCATGTCCTTTTGTTTCTACTTTTTGCAAATGAAAGTTCAAATTTGCTACTTTCTTACAGATGGAATAGGTAAATTTCATCTAAATATCATTATCCTGGACACAAAAGCAAAGTTTGAAATAAATAACAGTTTTTATGTATTCTAGACACAAGCAAATAGAAAATAACAGTTCTACCTAAAGGACAAAACTCGTGTCACACAGTGTAATCTTTTCACGATTAAAATATATTTCAATTCATCGAATCATTCCTTCCATCGAGTGCATCGGCACGTCAATCTAGTTTATAAAATGGACCTGCCCGTTTAATCTTGAATGACCACGCATGCGCACGACTGCTAACCTGAAACTCGATCTATGTAGATAATAATAATAATAATACATTTCTTATAATGCGCTCTTCAAGGCCGGAGGCCTCTACAGAGCGCACGTTCGGCTGTGGGTTAAGATTAGGTGAGCGAGTAGGCAATCCTGAACAGATGCGTTTTCAGGAGTCACTTGAAAGTGGTAAGTGAGGCAGCAGATCTAATTTCGGCTGGAAGAGCATTCCAAAGCTTAAGGGCACTGACTGAGAAGGAGCGGTCGCCCATTGAGCAGAGGGACGAGCAAGGAGTATTCAGGATAGGAGCATGAGATGACCGAATTTACCGAAGGGTGAGACGTTGGGAAAGGGCAGAGGAAAGGTAGGTTCGGGCCTTTTGGTGAAGTAACTTGAAAGCGAAGAGAACAATCTTGAAATGAAAACGATATCTGACAGGTAACCAGTGCAGTTCCTGAAGCAGGGGCTTAGAAGGGGAGAAGCGAGAGCGATGGAGGAGTAGTCGGGCAGCATAGTTCTGGACTAGCTGAAAGGGGCGTAGAGAGGAAGATGGTAGATTTACAAGAAGAGAGTTACAGTAATCAAGGTGGGAGGTAATGAAGGCGTGGACAGCAGTCTCAAGACTTTGGCGATGGAAGTGAGAGCAAATGCTGGAGAAGTTACGGAGGGAACAAAGGGAAGATTTACTAATATTGTGGATGTGGGGCTTGAAGGAGAGATGCCAATCAAACACAACACCCAGATTTCTAATAGAGTCAGAGAAAGCGACAAAGTTTCCACCCAGAGGGAAAGAGGAATTTAACTTTGTATACTAGAGCGGTGATACCAACCAGAAGAACTTCGGTTTTGGAGTGGTTAAGTTTGAGGAAGTTAGCCGATAGCCAGTCCGAGATAGAAGAATAGGCAGATAGGAGGTCACGGATTGAGTGGGCAATGGTCGAGGGAGAAGAGGAAATAAAGATTTGAGTGTCATTGGCATAGAGGTGGAAGGATAGACCGAGATTACGTAGGAGGGAGCTAAGATGGAATAAGTAGATACAAAAGAGGAGAGGGCCGAGGACAGAGCCTTGAAGGACACCAAAGCGAATGGGAGTGGGGTCAGAGGAGACATCGTCGATCGCTACAGATTGGGTGCAAGACGAAATGTAAGAGCGGAACCAATTGAGAGCAACGCCAGAAATGTCAAGGAAAGATTGGAGGCGATCAAGCAAGACGGAATGGTCAATAATATCAAAGGCAGAGGATAGGTCAAGTAGAATGAGGATGGAGGCACAACCCAGGTCAGCAGCTCTACGTAAGCAATCAGTAACATTGAATAGAGCGGTTTTGGTAGAGTGCCCAGCTTTAAAACCTGATCATTAAGTCTCATCAATATTACAGGCAACGATGTGGGAATTAATGCGCGAAACAACTACTCTCTCAAGGACCTTAGAGAGGAGGGAAGTTACGAGATCGGACGATAGCTAGCTGGATCGGAAGGGTTAAGCTTCGGCTTTTTAAGGATCGGACGGATTTTAGCACATTGGAAGAAAGAAGGGACAACAACAAAAGGCAAGGGAGGTATTGAACAGGTGGAGGAGCAATATTTTGATTAATAGCTTGGAGGGGAACAAAAACTTTTTTTCTATATTAAGAATCACTTTTACATAAAAATATACATATGATTGGAATATGTTGCATAAGATACATTTTACTTACTATTCTAAACCAATTTCAGCATCTTATTCACATTATCCTTTTAAATATTACCATGAGAAAAAGAATTGTTAGAAGCTACTCCTATGTAGTTTTCAGATATTGCAGACACCGAGAAAAAAGGGGCAATTTTGGAGATGTTGTTGAAATTGCATCGCCTCCTTTGGTGCCTTCAATGTTCAATTCAGCGCTCGCTTACTACAGTAGTGGAATATTCGTCGTGCAATTTGTGCTGAATTAAATATTTTTTTCTGATTTATAGTCAGGATTGTTTTTAGTTAAATTTATAATACCTAGCTTAAAAATGACTGAAAAACAAAAAGGTGTAAAATGCAAATACAAACAAGAAAACAGAGTTTTTAACCAACAATGGAAGGACGTCTTTGTTTTTACTGTTAAGAATAACAAGGCTCTGTGTCCCATCTGTCAAAATGCCTAAGCCACTTTAAATGCAGTAATTTAAAGCGTCACCATGAATCTAATCAAGAAATATTTGCATCTGAATTACCTCCTAAATCTGAAATCCGAAAAAATAAGATAATATTGAAATGTAATTTAGTAACTCAATAAAATAGCCTATTTTCCCTAGGTAAGCAAAATGATTTAACTACTAAAGACAGTTTTGTAATAGCTTGGAATATTGCTCACAGTAGATTTCCTTAGAGGCATAGGGAATTTGTAAAACAATGTCTTCTGACCAAAGTCGCGTGCTCTCATTTATTCTGATTTATGACCTTACGAGCTTCAAAATTTTCGATAATTCCGGGAGTAAGCTTGGTAGGACCTTGGCAATTATAACATACGAAAGAGAATGTAAAACAACATAAGGATTTTAAATTTCGTTAGAATTGACTGAATAGTTATGATGTTATTGCCAAATATTTTTCCCTTTAACCTTAGGAGAACTATGACAATTACATCACTCGAAAGAGAATGTAAAACAATGCAAGGGTTTGAAATTTCGTTAGAATTGGCCGAATAGTTATGATGTTATTGCCAAAACAAAATAATTTCTGAGCTACCCTTGGGAGGACCTTGGTAATTATATCATTCGAAAGAAAATGTAAAACAACATAAGGGTTTCAGATTTCGTTAGAATTTGCCGAATATTTACAATGTTATTACCAAAAAAAAGAAAAACCGGGACCGACAGACGGACCGACCAAGATAGTGAGATATAGAGTCGCAAGTGACTAAAAATAATATTGGTGATGTGATTGAAATTCTTGCACCAGAGAACTCCAAACTTAAACAGGCAATATAACAAATCCCCATCTTTCGCCACATTAAGTTGCGTGGTTTTCAGCCTAGCAAAGGATGAATCTACTGGCATTCAATATATCCCTCAAGTGTTTATATTTGTACGGTATGTTACAAAAGTTAAAAATATAAAATAAGAATTCTTGAATCTAATAAACTTAAATGAAACCACAAAAGGTATTGGCATAAAAAAAAAACACTTAACAATGCTTTGTTAGATACTTAACTACCACTGCATAAACTTGTCAGCATTACAACAGATGGAGCACCAGACATGATTGGTCACAAGTATGGCCTAGTTAGGGGATTAATACAAGATACCAACTATCCTGAATGTCTCTTTGTTCACTGTATCATCCATCTTGAACTCTTAGTAAGTAAACACTTTAAGTTCGATAATGTTATAAAGTGCGTTTTAGAAAGTGTGAATTTCATTTTTATTGGGGAGTTGGAGCTTGAAAAAAAAGCCACATATCCTATCATTATACTGTTTTATAATATGGCTGTCAACTACCCATTGTTTGGAAAGGTATTTATGACCTTCATAAAAGAAAAAAGAAATAATTACCCACAACTAAAGGATTACAAATGGATACAAGAACTGATATTCTTTAAACGTGTAATGCAACACCTCGAGTATTTAAATCTTGCATTTCGTGGGGGGCACAACGTTATTACAGAACTAACTCAATCAGTTTTAAGTTCTAAAAATAAAGCTTTTTCAAAGAAATCTAGCTACAAAAAGAATTTACTACTTTCCTTAACTTAAATCAAGATAGGCAGCTTTTCCAACTATTACAATTCAAGAGAGTAAAGTAACAAAATACCAAGGAAACAGACATTCTTTATCATGATTTTGCTAAAAAGTTTGAGAAACTAAATTGGCTGAAACCATGCTTTGAATTACTTTTGAATCCGTTTGCAATTGATGTAATCAGTGATAGATGTCCTGTTGCTTCACCTTTTGTCTTGGATGCTACTTTAATAGAAACAGAGCTTATTGATCTCCAAGAAGATTTGGCTTTGAAACTAGCACGCAAAAGCTAATCTCTAACTGACTTTTGGAAACAAATCCCAGAAGAAAAGTATCCTAATCTTCCGAAATTTGGCTTGCGGCTTCTATCGGTTTTCGGATCAAATTACAGCTGTGTATCTCTCTTCTCGGTTATGATATTTTCAAGTCAAAACATCCTGTAATTCTCACAAACAACCTAACCTTACTGAGCTTCTCAGAACAGCCTTAACATCATTCCAGCCAGTTTTTAAACTTTTAACTAGCAAAATGGTGAGTAGGGTTTTATGAGGAACTGGTATTTTTTAACACTTTTAAATGCAATTTTAAAGAAATAAGTTCTGCTGCTCTTAAATTTAAAATGTGTATGAAAAGTATCCTATGTAGCTCTTCATATTAAAGTATTTGACCCCACCTGGTTTATGCTCTGTAGAATTACCCAAGTAATAGAAAAAAATCTTGCTTACAATGCATGTTGATCCTCTTTCTAAGTAGTGCAAAATCCTAGGAGCACTAGCTCCATGGATTAGTTTAGTGATGCCGTTGCACACAAGGAAGCATTGTATCAGCTGCGAAAATGTTTATTTACCACGTCTACTCCGGGATTTTAAAGATCAAGGATAACTTTGTTGTTCTTGAGTCAGTTTCTTACACTGATTCCAAAAATGATACACATTATACTCTATATGGTCACAATTTTAAATAAACATTCTAGGAATCTCCATTATCTCTATAATTAGTAGTAAATGATTCACCTCGTTGCATAATTCAACTGGTATATACAGGGTTTACAGTTCTTATACACTATTGGTCCAAGGTTTTGAGACTATAATATTTTTTCATATAAGAATATTAATAAAATTAATCAAACGTTGCATTTTGATTCATTATGTTTGTTTTATAATTTAGAGGCAAAATATAAAAACTTTAGAGCAGAAAATGCATTTAATTAATAACTACAGTCCATTGATGCGCGCAGTCATTATTTACAATAATGTCCCTTGTTTTTCAGGACTGCTTCGCTTCATTTTGGCAATCTGGAGATCAAATTTCTGCTGATATCTTGACTGATATTGCTTCATTTAAGTTCAATAACCACCCACAACTGCTCACAGATTTTTGGATTCTGTTAATCAATCGTCAGAGTGATAATCCTCCACAAATTCATTATTGGGTTCAATTCTGGCGAATTCCAGAGCCAAGGTCTCAAAAGTTTGATGTTATTTTCAGACAAGGGCTTTGTTAGCGTTTTTGCTTTGTGTCAGGGTGCCAAATCATGTTGAAATGCATAGTTATCACCCCAAAATTGGTCTTGAACTATTGGGAAAACGTGCTGATGAATCGCGTTAGTGGACCATTTTGGGCTCAGGTCATTATTCTTGAGAAAATTCTGAGTGCTCCAGCTCCCTTAGATAAGAATCAGCCCCACGCATGGAATGTGTCACTATGCTTCACTTTTGGCGCAAAGCAGGACTCGTGAAAGCGTTGCCCTATTTTCCTCCTAACGAGGTATCTTCCATAATTTCTAAACAAGCGGAAGGTAGCTTCATCAGAGAAAATCACTCTGCCTAATTCTTCAACAGTCAATAATTTTATTTCCTACAAAAATGGAACCTATCTTTAGGGTTATTATTAGTGAGGCAGAATTTTCAGAATTGAGACTTTTGTCGAAAAGTCTTTACTTCGCTCTGTGCGGTGAAGCGTTCACACCTGTTTCTTTCCTATCGTGAGCAAGCTTAGCACTGGAGGCAACCAAATACTTGAGTTGGAACCTTAGCAGGATGTGAAGCTCTTGGGTGTCCATAAGACTTCTTCACATGAGTGTAACCAGTTTTTATAAAGCCATTAATCATCCTAGAGAGGGTGCTCATTGATGCAATACCTGCTATCATTTCAGTTCTACCTACCATAGTGAACACATGAGAAGAGAAATGGTATCAAGAGGTTGCAATCATTCTTCATATGCATTATGTTATATCTACAAACAGTTTATCAAAACAATAGCAAAAGAGTTCGGTATTACAGCATCTATAAGAATGCGTGAAGCTTACTCTGGGCATCTCATTTTGCTTGTGACTTCTGCAAGAAAACTTTCGAAGGTAAGAATCTTGCTAGAAAGTATATATATTTTGTATTTTTATAGGATGGTATAAATGGGAAAGAGGAGTCATGAAGTTTGCCATCCTCAGGATTTGGTGTGAACCCATTGACCCCTCAAGCAACTGCTACCTACTTCTGCATGGTCAATCCTTCCAATCTTCGAAGTGGCCAAATTGTACCAGCTATTTCTTAGCCCTATCTTCCATCCTCTATTGCACGAGTACCACATAGTGCTGTTCTTCCTGTACCTACAATTTTAGAAATGAATAAGACACTTTCAGAAGAAAGCAACAATTCAGTAACTAAAATGATAAGTAGAGATGGAGACTACAGTGTAAGAGATATGGCTATTGAGAGAATCGATAATATACAAACCAAATAGACCTCAATGACCTTGTCGGGAATTTTCAGGTGGCAAATTTAAATAATAAGCTCTTGATTTTAAGTCTCAAAGGGTGGAATTTAATGCATGAAAATGAGCAACTGACAAGCCAAAGAAAACGTCATAAACATGTCTCAAGATTACTCATTTATCAAGCTGGGCTATGCTATTGCACTGATGTATCTGATCTGTTTGATGCATTTGGAATTAACATGTAATACGGATGAGTAAAGGATCTTCATTGACAGCTATTCAAGAAGCATTAGAGCTGTATTTCTCCATATTTTGAATAATCATCCATCCCTTCAATTAGCCCATTCAGTACATTTCAAGGAGGACTACACCAGTAGCAAGCTCTTGCTACAAACTTTAAATTATGGTATGGCAGAGAAATGATTGAAACCAAGTTTCGATATCATCTGTCTTAGGGACAGTAAGGATAGCACAACATATTACCACAAGGATCACTGGCCACAAAAGACTGACTTGTCCTTTGGAGACTATAATGTCAAGCATGAGTAATTGATTTAACCTAAACAGTTTTTGTTCCCTCCATTGCATTTAAAAATTCCTCTCAAAAAGAAGTTTGTTAGAGTTCGTAACAAAGAGTATGCAGCCTTCAAGAACCTTCAAAATTTCTTTTGCTTACTCTATAAGGCAAGGGTGGTAGCTGGTCTCCTTGCTGGATCACAACTCAGGAAAATTATAGTATGTTTTGAATTCCTTGAAAAGCTTATTAAAAAGCAAAAAGTAGCCTGGAATAGTTTTTTTTCGCTGTGTCAGGGATTTGGGGGGAAACCATATGGTTAACAATTATGTGGAACTGGTTAAGAACTTAGTAAAAGCCTTTGGCCAAATGGGCAAAGGATGTCTCTGAAGGTGCACATCCTTGATGCCCATCTTGATAAGTTCAAGGAAAATATGGGAGCATACTCAGAGGAGCAAGGGAGGCCCTTCTATCAATATATACTGAACTTTAAACATAAATACCAATGAGTATACAATGGGAACATGATGGGGACTAAATTTGGTGGCTTCTACAGGAAAGTAATTTACATTACAAAGGAAAATCGAAGAAAACTGTTCACTTCAGATTTTTTACTTGTTTTTTTTTTAAATATTTCTTGTGGAAGTTACAATAAATTGTATAAATTTTACTCTGTGTTTTTGTTTTTAGCTCTAAACTTGATATAAAGCCCAAAATTTGTCTATTTTTAGTAAATATTACATCATAGAAGCCACAAAAACAAACTTTAAAACAAATATTGTTTTGCAATAAAGTGAGATCGAAAATATCACTTACTGGCCAGGCCAGGCACAAAAATTGTGTTACATTGTGCGATGGACACAAGATTCCAAACAAGAAATCAGATCAATTTCACAAATTTGGAGGGGGAGGGGTATTTTAAGCTTAGATTAGATTTGGGGTAAAGGGGCTACATTTATAGATACCCCTACAAAGGGCTAAAATTTAGAATATCCATGGAAATTAACCTGTTATGATGTAAACACTAGGGATCGTTATTGCCTCTTCTTTGTACTTATGAAGCGAGACTCCCGCTATGGTAGGTTTTTTTCTTTCTTGATTGAAGGCTGGGTAAAGATGATCAAAGCTTCTTTTAAGGGTGAAAGAAATCTTCAGTTGTGGATTTCGGATTCTTCATCAGCAGAATCTCGGAAAGTCTTTCGAATGTTGCGATCTCCGTCTTTAGGCACTTTCTAATTCAAAGTTTCTGCTCGTGATTCGTTCACATGTCGGGAAACATGAGTTTCAAAGAAAATTGAATTGGTACATTCAGCTTACACATATTATATTTACACGTCTTTCATTAATAATAAAACAATGCTACCTTACAAGATTCCCTTTTTATATGAATAGAAAATATTTATATTTTAATATGTGTAAATACCGGGTATTCCAAAAGTCCTGCCAGACTCGTCACGACGCTCTCTATATATGACACAATGATAGTTTTGATGCAGTTAGACACACTTTTATTGTCTTAACATATACATATGTGTTTAAAATGTATTATTAATCAATGTGGTGCCCTCGGAGCGAGCACGCGCTCGAGGCAAGACCTGAAGGCTGCGCAGACGTTGCGGACGAACTCCTTCATCATGCTGGCATACACGAGGTTGACGAAGACTTCAGCTCGTCGAGGTGGCTGTAGCTGACCCTGTAAGCCTTGCCCTGGACATTTTCCCTCGCGCTGCATAAGAGAGGATTGAGGTCGAGCGACTGCGGTGGCCAAAAGGCCTTCGATCAGAAGTTCATGTTTGATCCCAATCACTCCTGCACGGTCTTGGTCGTGTAGGCCTGAAAACCGTCCTTCTGAAATACATAGTTCGCCTCTTTGTGATCTTTCTCACCCAGGGCAGGACTTTTGTGGAAAGGATTTCCCTGTAATGGGCCACGGTGAGCCTGTAACCGACCACGAACAACACCGAAGGTATTCTCTGGCACTTCAAAGCCAAGGAGCCAAGTAACATCAGGGATGCCGTGTGCTTGGTCGTGGAAACGTACCGGAACTCGGAGGCGGTCAGACCGCAGCTTATAACGCGGTCGTTCTGCTTGTTGATAACAGGATTGACCGTTAAGGCTTTTCACCAGAAAAGATGAGAATTCGATTGCCATGACTGCTCAAGTCGTTGAGAAGGTGACGACAACGCTCCTGACGTTGTTCTCGCATACAGTCAGTAAACAGAGGAAATTCCACGCACCTAAAGCTCAAGCCGCCCTTTGAAAGATCTAAATACCATGGCCACCGAGAGATGTTCTTCATATTTGCGAGGGCAGTCTTTTTGAACTTCTGAGCAGTTTCGAAGGTCTGACATAGGTAAATGGTTGACAAGTTGAGGTCTACCTAAATGAGGTCGATCTTTGAGGTCTTTCCTATTCTTGAACCTCTCCACCACTCTGTAGACGGTCATCGATCTGACGTTGACTTGTTGTGGCCCGCGCGCAGCAGAGCAGAGATCCAGATTCTTTTCACTTTTATCTCGACAAACCTTTACACAATTGAAAAGACGTTTTAATGACGGAATTTTTCATATTACACGCGTAAACCTGTCGAAAAAAATGAATGTAACATAACTTTTGCAAAACCCGGTACATTATGAATAATGACAATGGATGTAGTTTTTTTATGAAATTGTTTATTTATATTGATTAGAACAAAATATACAGGGATTATTCTATTACAATTTGTAACATATTTTATTGAAGGCGACTGCTAACTTATTGTTAATTGTTTTCTTTTCGAGTCTCTCGATTTATCTTATATTCCACTACCTATATATATATATATATATATATATATATATATATATATATATATATATATATATATATATATTATATATATATATATATATATTATAATTAAGCAAACTAAACAAATATTATATCTTACGTTTCCTTTACTTTTGAATAGATACAAACGGCATACTTGAGTTAACGAGAAAAATAAAATATTAACGTAGAAAATAATAAGCTTACAAAATGACATTAAATTAGTAAAATATGAATGAGGCTATTCATTCTTTTATGTTAACAAAATGTATAATATGATGCTGGCGGTCTTTATTTGTTTAATATTTGCTAATTACACAGCGAACCAAATATAAAATTATAGGAAGGGTGGATACTGTAAAAGTATCATTAGAAGAGCCTTCCTGACTTATTTAAGGGTTCTGGCAGTAATTATTGGCACTTGTCATTGTTTTGTAATATTTGCATTTCACTATCCTTAGTTGCAACACGTGTACAGATTGCACCAAAATAGAGAACAAAAAAACGAAAGGCGATCATTTGGCCATACTGTCCATTCGGACATTTCCAATATTCGGTCTTTTAACCAACATTGTCCATTTCGTCGCGTATAAGTAAATTTTTATGGGTTGATGTGAACTTATAATACATCATAAAATAAATCAAAGTGTTCCTTTTTTATATTTCTTTGAGTCTTTTATTTCATATTTCACACTAATCTTCTGAACGCCAGATTTCTCTTAATCAATAAATATTCTATATTTTTATGCGCGAAAATCATTACAAGGGTAAATGATTTAACATGGGGAAAATTTATCCCATAGTTAAAATTATTAGCATAAATGCAAATACTTGATGTAGGACTGGTTCCCCTTACATCAACTTTGTGCTCACCTTAGTAGAACAGTAGCGCCATCCGTCTCTTGACCAGTACAGACCCTCTGACATGATAAGGAAACCCATATAAAGATCAGCATAACAATTGCTGGCGACCCCTAGGGAATCAGGGACCAGCCCAAGTTATGGGAGTGAGGGGTACCGAGAAGTATTTGTGTTTTTTACTTTAACCAGAACCAAGGGCAATTAGTGACTTTACATACATGAGATTAAGTAGACATCTGTTTCATTAGTTTTCTCTTTGGGTTTAGTTGAATGTTAAATTTTTGAATGGTCGAAAGGTACTTAAATATAATACGATTGTAGCAAAGAACTCTTGTTTAAATCTTTTTAGCAATGTGGAAAATTGAAGGGAGAGGAATTTATATTATGATTGATCTTCTTGTTTTGGCGCAGTAAAATGCGGATCTGAATTTAGATAAGCTGTTGTTAGTGATATGAAGAAGATTTTTAAATTTATAAGGATTCAGGTTGTGTATGTAATTTCATGATAAAACCATAGACCGCAATTTCTAAATGCTCTTAAAAACATCGACATCGCAATGACATTGACACAGCCACCGATCACTGGTAACTCCATAATTATGACAACTGCATTCTCATTCCACTCGAGCCTATTTACTGGCACTGAAAAGAGATGCGAATTATATTGCAGTCGTTGCATCGTCACTCGCTCGCTCCACGCCAAGTTCCAACCTCATCGTCAACCTAGAAGCTCCTCATTGACGCAGGTTTAGCAATTAAGAATATAATAATTGCAGCGTATTTATATAAGCAACCACTCCATTGCATCAAGCAATATCGCCGCTAAACAAGATTTTTCACGCACGTATCATGGCTCAACAACAAAACCAACCATCCTCTACCACAGACACGGCAAATTGCTCGGCGATTCAAATGGCTCATTTTTACCAGGTCAGCCGAAATGAGAAAAAATTCCGGTTGGCCTTCTCCCATTTACCAGCAGACATGGAGGCAGTGGAGTCATTATTCGAGTTGCCAGCAGAGCAGAGAACCTACGAGGCTCTCACAGCTATCGTCCTTCATCGTCAATAGCCTTCGGATCAGCAAGGATGACATAACATTACCAAGAACATCACCCGTGGGGACTCCTCGCCGAATAGGTTAAGTGTCTTCGTATCTTAACCATTTAAAGAACAAGTATTTGACATCTTTTATTGTTTGTTTCACTCTGGTATTAAATGCACACTCTCTCTACTTTCACAGCACTTTGTGTGGCAGGGCCGCCAAGAGGATAAATAGTACTCGGTACAGGATAAAATATGGGTGCCCTCCTTAGGTTTGAAAAAACAAAGGGCACATATATACATTATTTTACAGGGTGGACAATTTTTATTTCTTTTTGCAGGTAAACATACTGTATATTAGTAACTAATTTCTTTACTTAAAAAATCATATAGAATGCAGAACGAAAAATATCATTAGTAGCAATTTTTTAAAATAATATAGCGACGTCTGGGCCATCCTGTACAGTGGATAATAAAATATATTAAAAAATAATCATATACCGAATAATGCTTTTCGAACTTGCTTGGCAGCAAAAGTTTTGATCACATCGTCAAATGGGATTTTTCGTGCAAGTTTACATTCAATATAAATCCACAAGCCGATCTTGTGCCATAGTACTACGTAGATAGTTTTTGACAATTTTCAGTTTACTGAAAGATCGCTCAGCTGAAGCGATAGTTGCAGAGATGGACAGAAAAATATAAAGTAAAGTGCAAATATTTGGGAATATGTTCTCAAGCTGTAATTCTGTAATTTTGTTCAGACAATCTAAGGGTTTCAACGGAATGTTTCCAAAGTTACATTGGTGCACCATTTTGAGGTACTCCAGTTGATGAATGAGCTCACGATTGATATCATATTTGTATTTATCGACGAATTCAGAGGCTTTTCATCGCCAGCCTTTTAATTCTTCCGGTTCACAATGTAGCATGTAATTCCAGAGTAACGAAAAGGTTTCCGACAAGTTTGTGTGAGCGTCAAACCAGAGTCAAGCCACCAATAACGTTTTCGAGGATTTTTGTAAAACAAACATTTCCTGAATATTGCCTCTTCTATAGAATCCTCATCTTCATTCATTTCTGTGAAATCATCATCCGGGATTTGTTCACCATGGAATCGCATTCTCTTTACCTGTTTCTTCACATTCAGATTCACCTCAATCCCCATGCTTTATAAAACATGCTTTGCTTAATTCCAGAATTTCTTCAAGTGCTCACGAAGTTCTTTCAAACTTGCTATCAACTCGTTGACATTTGTAACTTGAACAACAACTGTATCATACCTTGCTTGCAGAATCTTGGCACAGATGTCAATTGGTGCCAAAATCTTAAACCGAATTGCTGACATAATCTCACAATTAAACGATGAGACATACTTAAAAGCGCCATGTATTTCAGTCCTTGTTTTAGGTGTCAGATTCAATGTTAACAGTTCTTCAAGTGCAGCATGAATGCTAGTAAGGTTTGCTGCAAATGGTTTTACACAATCTATTCTCAAAGACCCTCTGATATTAGATTTGTTGTGAAGCGACTGATTTCCTCTCTTGCTCAAAAGAATCTTCCAATGTCGCGGAGTGGAGCTGAAGAGACTGTATGTTGTCTGAATTGTTCTGGAAAAGGTGATGGCTTCAGGGCAATATTCAGCAGAGTCTGTTCCACATAAATTTAAAGCATGGCATCCACAGGGTGAAAAGAGTGCCAAAACATTTTCAAACAGAAGATGTGCCTGTACCCCTTTTTATTTTCCCGCCATAATGGATCCATTGTCGTAGCTGCAATCTGATAAAGGAATGTTCTCTTTCAACGTTTCCAGCACCATTTTCGTAATATCTTTCCAGTTTTGTTACTGCAATCAACAAACTTCAAAAGTCTATCCTTGATAACATATGCAAATTCATCTTACACAAGATATCGTAGTATAAAGGTGGTTTGCTCAACATGAAAGAAGTCTGATGTTGCATCCACCAAAATTGAAAAGTATTTCGAACAGCTTCTTTAAAGGTGAATTTGTTTTGCAACAATTTCTGGGCAAAGAGAAACGAATTCGTTTTGAGTCTCTGCTGAGAGATAGTGTACCAGTAGTGTGCCTCCTCTCTGCTGCAATTTCTTCACTTTTAGCACATGTTCTTTTAGAACAGGATCCCACCGAGACAACAGTTCTACCAAGCTCAGAAAGTTTTTATTTCTTTCATCTCCAATTCTTTGAGAAGATCCTCTAAATGCTATGGCTCTCTCCTCCAGAAAAAGAACAATGTCAATGATCCGATTCAAAAGATTGTGCCATCTTGCTGCTTCAGATTCAATGGAAGTTTCCAAAATATTTTCATTGCAGTTGTCTGATTTCAATTGTCTTTCAAAGTCACGCCAGGCAAAATAACACTCCCTATGGGCATTGCATTTTTCATCTTAAGGAATTCTGTTAGCTAGTTTTTTCCATTTTCTACTTGCAGCGTAGTCCTGTGATGTTGCTAGACGCGAATGCTAAGTTTCGGTTTCTTTTTGAAAGAGACGGCCTGGAAAACAATAGAGGGCCTGTTGTGATAGACTACATACCAGCCAATTTTGTCTTGAAATTTCACCATTTTGATTTCGTACTGAGAGTATACTCTTAAGGAATGCTTGTTGATTACTGTCAAGAGGAAATGAAGTTGAGAAATTGAGATGGATCTTTCTAACATTCTTCAACTCTCCGCGATTGATTTATCATGAACACTAATATCAACACTCACATCTGGCATACAGCCCGTCATTGTACTTGCAGCAGGAAGCGCAGCATTATTTGTCCCTTTTCTGAATAACGTACCAGCAAGTGACACTTCTGTTCTTTGATCATCTTTAGTTATCTGACTTACTGCAGCATTATCAACACATTGTTGCTCAGCCCTTTGCTCGAGATCTGTATTGATTTCAACAAGCTTTCTTACACCTTCTTGTAAGAGAGTTTACAGTCCTCGTTTTTCATTCTCCTAATGTAACTTTCTTTTTTTTAGTGTTTGGGCCCCAAACTTCTGATTTGACATGGTTCGCACGCAAAATCTGAACAAAAAGATATATGCACTACTAAAGCAACTGGCTAATATATATATATTATTTGTGGAATGAATTTTTGTTATCCACGGACCACAAATTAATGCAATTGTCCACTGTAGTAGCTGATTAAGGGTAACTAAGGCTCCTGGCTCTATTTTGGTTTGAGGACCCACTCACCTTCAAGATAAAGAATTACAATTTATTATTTTATTATTTTTTACTGTACTATATATGCACACAAAATTATTGTTTGACTCGGTTAAATTATACTGTAAGGATGAATAGTACACTACCTTGAGTCCTGGAATTAAATCCTAGATAGATAGATAGATAAAAGAAAAGGTGTGAGAGAATGAAAGGCTAGTACGTCCAGAGCACCCTCGACCTTCCTTCTCTCATCTGTCTCCGTTTCGGAGCCAGAGGAGAGGAGGAGGGCCGAGAGAGCCTGGACTCTCCCTCTTTCCCAATTACCCTCCACCCTGTGTCCTAATACATCGGGGTGAAGGTTTATGCGGAGAGAAGGAGGATAGGGAGAGGAAAAGCAGAGGAGGCGATAGTACAGCGAGAAACTGGTAGGAGATTAGACAGGCGACCTAGGTGGTCATGGCCACACATCTAAACGCAGTGCTAATAGCACGGTGTGTATCGCCCCCCCCCCTTCCTCCTTGTTTGTATGTAGAGCCTGTTTGGAAAGACAGTGTTAAAGTGTTAGTGAGGAATGAAAGGAAGTTGGAGAGTTGCAAGTTTGCTTGGAGGTCAAGCTAATCTCTGGCTATGGTTAACTAGTTATAAGTTGGAATTACAGTCAAAGAGTAAGTACCTGAGCTTCAGGTTGATGTGAATTCAGTTATTGTCTTCTAGTCTTTAATGGAGGCGTTTAAACCGTTGGTAGTTTGTAAGTCTGTTTCTAGTAAGTATTCGCTAGATTTTCTTGCATGTTTTCGTTGTTATCTAGCTAGCTATGTTCTTTTTAGTAGGCATGTTCTAGATTCCCGAACACTACGCCTGTTCTTTTGAATTCCTTTTATCGGTATTTTTATCATTTATTATTTACCTTCTATTTATCGGTTGTCATATTCGTGGTTTAGTCATTGTTGTATTCGGTTTATTTTTGAATTGTTGAGCTTCCCTTCTATGTGGATATATCTTCCACCTCTTCTACGTCCTTTATCCTCATTCTACTTGGGAACATTCGGTGAGGTCTCCATCCTTCTCTTAATACTATGATTTGTAAGTTGCTCTTCAATCTCTTCGCCTGTCTTATCAATGACCGCTTTCGCCTTTTTCATAATACTTTGTTAAGGAATTCGATATTGGCTTCTCTATGTAGTTCTTCTATTCTTCTTCTCTCTATCCTTCGTGTATTAGTTATAAGGTACAATTGCCTTGTTTGGAATCCTCGGTAATTTGAGAAGAGTATTTCTTGACAATGTAAACATCGCAATTGCCGGATAGATTTGCGTCGGTTGGACTATTGAATTATTTATAAATTTTCTTTTTGTTCCGTTGGCTGAGCATTCTTAATTTATACAGAAGTTTCAGTCCTATTTTTCCTTTTTCTATTATGTCGGTTATGTTTCCTGTATCCGGTTTTAGTTATGGTTAGGCCCAGTAATTTACATTCATTACTGTATATATATATATATATATATATATATATATATATATATATATATATATATATATATATATATATATATATACAGGGCATTTCATAATTATATGTTTAAATTTGGCGTATGGGTAGAACTGGTCTAAAATAAGCAATCTTTCTTCTATGAGCATGTGTCTGCAAATGCATCGTTAAGGAGATATTAATTTTTCTAATTGGTTCTTAGGCAAAGATCAACATTTTAGCAAAAAGTTCTTATTTTCAGACGAGGCACTTTTTAGCTGTGAGGGTGTTTTTAATCAGCATAATAATCAGGAGTGGCATCATATTAACCCACGAATTGTACGGGAGCGTGGATATCAACAAAGATGTGGAGTTAATATTTGGGATGGAATTCTAGGTGACAAATGAATTGGTCCATCCATATTACCGTCTTTACTCACAGGAAATGCCTATGGTATTTTTTTTATCAGAGGTTCTACCTGAACTTCTGCAAGAAGAGAAATGTGGTCTCAGCACGATGGAGCGCCAGCTCATTACCATCAAGATGTAACAGCCTATTTAAATAATCAATTTCTCATTCGGTGGATAGGAAGAAATGGTCCGGTTCATTGGCCTGCAAGAAGTACTGATATGAACCCTCTTAAATTCTTTCTTTGGGGACACATGAAAAACCACGTTTATGAAACTCCTGCGGATTCAGAAGAAGATTTAATTGGAAGAATAGTTGCGGCTGCTGGCCATATTTCAGAAACGCCACAAGTATTTGATAGTGTTCATGAAAATTTAAGGAGGAGGTTACAGCTTTGTATTAGCGTTGGAGGTTCTCACTTTGAGCAGCTTATGAATAATTGAAGTAAAAATTATAAATAGTTATCAAGAAATAAACTTTTTTTTTTTTTTGGCCCACTTTTGCTAGATTTAAACTTTAAATATCTCCTTAATTATGCATTTCCGGACACATGTTCATAGAAGAGAAAATGCTTATTTTGACCAGTTCCACCCACTTGCCAATTTTGAACATATAATTTTGAAACACCTTGTGTATATGTATATATATATATATATATATATATATATATATATATATATATATATATATATATATATATATCATTATTTACGTATATACCCGCTGTTTTCATGCATGACCACTCTCCATCCAAACCAACTGTTTTAAACAAAAGAGTTTCAGGATCTTTCTCGTGAATACTGGTATTATTTTTAATTTATCACAGTTCGTACTAATTTTTCATCTACGTTCGTGTTCGTTTAACTTTCGAATTTCTTCTCCCGTTGATCGCGCTTGGAATTACAATGTCGATTAAACAGTAAAAATATCAATAATAATAATAAATAAAATTATTCCAATCCTAAATAATGGTAAGTATCAATTTTCTTTTTAAACTTAAAACATTTTGAAGTAATTAATTAGATAAATTATAGGATTAATAGGTGATAATTCTTTATTAATGCAATAACTATTATAGATTCGAGGTGTAATTTTATTTAAATAGAACAAAAGGAATTTAACTGAATATAAATAACACATTTTTTTACTTTAATAAAATACCATAAAAGCCATTCACTATTGACCTATAGTAATTATGTGGTCTTCAATCTATAGTTATTGACTCCATTTATTTAATTATAAAGATAGCAAAATTTCATTGTAAACCAAGCTTAAACATAAAAATAATAATAATAATCACAATGCTAATTACAATATTATTATTAATATAAATAATAATGACATTAAAATTATCAATAATAATATCAATAATAATCATAAATTATAATAATTTAAATAAAATTGAAATAATAATTAATGCTACTTATGAAGTTTTTTGTCTAAAAAGTTTTTAAAATTATTAAGTGACCTACAATTCACCACCTCTGCAATCAAATTGTTCCACAAGTTCATTACTCTCTGCCTGAAGATTTTTTTACAGTCTAACCTATACCTTCGATTTTTTTTAAATTTTCCAACTATATCCCCTATAGCAGAGATCCCTGTATATTTCAAAGAATCTACTTATATCTACTCTGACTATTCCATTAAAAATCTGATATGCTTTGGCAATCTTTTTCATTAATTTGCATACTACTGATGTTAAGCTAATAGGCATAAAGTTACTAATATACTCTCTCATTCCAATTTTAAATATAGGTACTAAATAACCATTTTTTCTATCACTTAGTACCTCTAACAAATTCAATTGAACGAGTGAAAATTTTATTCAAACAAAGGCTACCCTGATTATTTTTTCAATTTAGGGCCTAGGGTCAATTTCATCCAGTCCTGCTCATTTATGTTTATATAAGCTTAGAAGCATTTCAGCAATCTGTCCCTCAAAAATTGAGCTATCCAAATAGGTTACAACGAGGCGGATAAGTAGTATCACCGTTACAGAAAAAGACTCACTGGGATGTATTGAAAAGCTTAATGTAAATAAGTCACCCGGCCCGGATATGGTCTTCCCTCGAATATTGAAAGAAGCCAAAAGTGAACTAGCCAAACCGCTGTCGTTATTGTTTAATTATTCGTTAGAGACCAGGACTATACCCGATGAATGGAAGCTCGCTAACGTAACACCAATATTTAAAAAAGTTAGTAGATCTATACCTAGTAATTATTGCCCAATTAGTTTAACCTCGGTCGTTTGCAAAATGTTAGAGACATTTATACGCGACGAACTCGTTAACCACTTGGAAGAAAGGAAACTACTTAGAGACACCCAACACGGATTTCGAAATAAACGCTCTTGTCTAACGAATCTATTAGACTTCTTCAATGACATTTTTAATGAATACGACGAAAGTAAAGCGTTCGACATAATTTACTTACACTTTCAAAAGACCTTCGACAAAATTCCACAAAAACAAACGTTTACTAACTAAATTAAAAGCGCACGGAATTGAAGGCGCGATAGCAAAGTGGATAGAAAATTGGCAACGCGTAGTTATAGATGGAAAATCATCTAGCTGGACAGACGTCACTAGCGGGGTACCTCAGGGGTCTGTTCTAGGACCAGTTCTTTTCTTATTATACATTAACAACTTAGACGAATGCATTTCAGGCATAATATCGAAGTTTGCTGACGACACCAAAATCGCGAATTCAGTACTCACTAACGCACAGATTAATGAAATGCAGAACAACCTCAATAAATTATCAAACTGGGCGCAAACGTGGCAAATGCCTTTTAACACCGACAAATGCAAAGGGCTCCATATCGGATACCGAAATTTCAAAGCAAATTACTCATTAAATGGTACTCAACACTTAAGCGTAGACAGCGAGACAGACCTAGGAGTAACAATACCGAGCAATCTAAAGCCCACTCAACAATGCTCAGACATCATTAAAAAAGCGAATAAGATAATTGGATTCATTGATAGAGCGTTCGAGTATAAGTCCAAGAACACAATCCTTACTCTCTATAGTTCTTTGGTCCGTCCCATTATGAAATACTGTGTCCAGGCCTGGTACCCGTACTATCAGAAGGATATAGTGAAATTGGAACTAGTCCAACGAAGGCTCACTAAAATGATACCAAGTCTAAGGAATAAAACCTACGAAGAGCGACTTAGAGAACTGAATCTCTTTCCGTTAAATCACCGTAGATTAAGAGGGGACTTAATCCAGGTCTTTAAAATTATCAAAGGCATAGACAATATGGACCGCAATAAATATTTCATTATCGACCAGTCAAATTACACGAGAGGAAACGGTTGTAAAATTATTGGTAATCATTTTAATTCGCCTGAATCTAAGAACTTATTTTTTAACCGAATCGTGGACTTATAGAATGGGCTTTATCGTAAAGTAATAGAATGCAACACCGTAGATACTTTCAAATGTCGTATAGATAAATACTTTAAATCAAATCCCCGACTAACAGCGTTTTTATAACGATTACCTAACTCCCGAGCATTCAGGTGTCAGGTTAACCCAATTCCCCCTAAATAAATTTGACTTCGGGCTCTCTTCCATGTTTCCTGTACAGCTCTCTCTCTCTCTCTCTCTCTCTCTCTCTCTCTCTCTCTCTCTCTCTCTCTCTCTCTCTCTCTCTCTCTCTCTCTCTCTCTCTCTCTCTCTCGTCCGTCTCTCTCTCTCTCTCTCTCTCTCTCGCTCTCTCTCTCTCTCTCTCTCTCTCTCTCTCTCTCTCTCTCGTCTCTCTCTCTCTCTCTCTCTCTCTCTCTCTCTCTCTCTCTCTCTCCGTCTCTCTCTCTCCGTCTCTCTCTCTCTCTCTCTCTCTCTCTCTCCGTCTCTCTCTCTCTGACAAGACATTGTGTGGATAAAAAGAAAAAGAAAGAGCAAGTTCTAAGCCTAGATGAGTAAGATAATTTGATTCTACATCTATATAAAATGTAAATACGTTTCTGTCATCTTTTTCAGATCACATAAATCCTAGATATGTACATGAATAAATACATTTAAAAATATCCTACAAAAAATTTGCATCTCCAAACGGTACTTACTAGCAGTGTCCAATAAGTCAAAAAGTTTGAAAATAAGAACGGAAGTAGTAAATGGATCTAATTGATAATAAGCGTCCAAAATATAAAAAAAAATTGCATTTAAAAAAAAAAAGAAGTAAAAAAAGAGCATGTTCTAATATAAAATTATTAAGATAAGTCATATTTTCTTTAATTTTTTTGTATATATTAATGTGTTCCTGCTCTCCTGTTAAAGTTTCCTAGTTGCGTCTATTTTCTAACACTACCAGGTATATATTTTATCTGATGCAGAATCGATTCAAGCGATTGCCCAGGGGTGGGTTGCGTAATAGGAGTGGCTCTCCCAAACGCTCATATCCGACAATAGGACTAACTTTTGTTCTCACCTATTCTCTGATTCACAAGAACTCTTGGCATTCATCATGTTTTGACTTATCCTTGGAAACAGGTGTCACATAGTATAGTCGATTCGTTTCATGCGATGCTTAAACGATCCCTGTTAAAGGTTCGCCCACCTGATCACTGGTATAATAAATTGCCATGGGTGCTTCTTTCCCTCCGCTCTCAATTTAAGGACCCTGGTACATCATCCGTTTTGAATTGCCCCAAAACTTACATGGGAAAATTACGTACGCCCCACGTCATCGTATAAACTCCCCTTCAATCAGAACGTGCACATTAATTTTGATCCCCAAACGTGCAACCATGTTTCGTCAGAAAAATGAGAAACTCTCCGAAATTCCTGGAAAGATTTAATGCTTCTTTTTTCATTAAAATCTACAATCGATACTCATTTCTGGTTCTAGTAGGCTCAAAACATTTGAGCACCGTCTCAGTCCGTAATCTGAAACCGGCTAGGCTTTCCCCATATCCTCGAAATACCACAGCTTCTATTATGAAGCGCATTTCGCCGCTAACATAGACCTAATAGTTTTCCTTTGCGAGCAGAAAGCCCGTCAGATTTCTCCTAAACCATATTCTCTCATGACACTCGCAACCTTCTCATACTGAATCTAGCATGAAAATTTCACTCCTTCTTTCCCCTGATTGGCACCTTGTTCTATTGTAAGGATGGCATATGTTGGGGGAGCAGCTGCTTATGCCCCATGGCATTCAAATCTTGCTCTGAAATATAAATATATATATATATATATATATATATATATATATAATTAGGTATATCGAGTTTTTAGTGAGTGAGTAATCCCAGTCCCACTTCCTGGACATATATTTTATTACCGCACCGAGGTGAAGCGGAGGTGAAGTGTATCCAATACACCTACCTTAGCCACTTCCGGTGAATAAGAATAACCCCGGTGCGTACCCTTTTGATCAAAACTAAGATGATGATCCCCTGAGTGTGTTCTCCACTCAGTAAAAGCCAACCATGTGTGGGTCGGTTGTATTTCGAGATTTAAGCCAAGTAGATTGCTTAATAATTGCCAAAGGATCGTCCAAATTAGTTAAACACACGTTACAAAAATAATCTTTAATGTACATTAATTTGAAATAAGCAACAGCGTATGTAAATATAAATAGGATTAATCTTGCACTAAATAAATAAGTCTACAAAATGTCGTGGGGATTACTTGCAAATTACTCACTAGGATGCTCGCGTCTTAATGGTACCCAACAGAACGAATGGAATATTATTATTGAGTTAAACACTGAATTAAGTGCGCACTTCTAATATTCGAGGTTACAGGCCAGGATGAGAATTCTAGTTCACAAATAAACTGGTGAAGTTAGAGGAGGAGATAATTCAATTAACGATACCTTTGAGTTCGTAGGTATTTTTGAAGGGGGGCGGTGAAGATCTTC
The DNA here is from genome assembly GCA_963969495.1 of Ceratothoa steindachneri. Lineage (NCBI taxonomy): Eukaryota > Metazoa > Arthropoda > Malacostraca > Isopoda > Cymothoidae > Ceratothoa > Ceratothoa steindachneri. The sequence continues at coordinate 158,963,161 of OZ018327.1, forward strand.
TTCTGGTGACGATGATTGCACCTAGTCCGACCGTCCGAGGTTACCGAATGAAAGGATAATCCTAGACCGGTGATATGCTGATTCTATGCCAGATCCCGAAGGTGAGCCAAATGGTGACTCCAATCGGACTTCTTCCTTGAAGTACCTGTCCGATTATTCGGCTCCTGGAGTGGGTAGCCAAAACCGATTACCTAGTTACGTCTAGGGTAATCCGCAGAGGGAGGTCCTGTGTAAACTCAGACTCTGAAGGGGGGGGCATGCGAGAAGTTTGGCACCTACACGGACCGTGACGGCAACAACCAATTTCCCGAGACGTTCCTTCCTTGCAGCGGGCGTACGGTTTCTTATGTCGATCGAATTTCACACAAACTCGACGTAGGCCCAAGGGCTTCTGCCTGCTTCCAGGAAGAAGTCTTCCTTTTATTTCTCCCACGAGCAAAATCGAGTGAGAGAATCGAATTCTCGTAAAATCCGTACCGTCGCGCGAAAGACCCTTTTTCATCTTTGGGCTGACGATATGTCATTCACGGCTTCGAGCCATCTCGGATTTTACGGCGGTGCGAAAACGGCGACGGAGAAGGGATACGAGAAGGCGCGCAGCTTTGTGTCGGAGTGTTTCTGCATACACTTATGTACGCAGTATTTAGACTTCTACAAGGTAAAAGGCCATGTTGTATGCAGGTTCTATTGAAGTCCACAGCTGTGGCAGCGTTATTAATTTTAACTTGTATTT